>JAUNZO010005061.1:0-75646 GCA_031894775.1 Chloris gayana | reverse complement strand
ATACTGCTAGTGACAATCTACATTTGTGTTATTTCTTCAGAAGGTGGAACCAGGAAATATTATTGTCCGTCAAAGAGGCACTCGGTTCCACCCTGGGAACTATGTTGGCATGGGAAAGGATCACACTCTGTTCTGTCTGAAAGAAGGCCATGTGCGGTTCGAGCGCAACAAACTGACTGGCCGGAAATGGGTTCATGTTGACCCCCTCGCTGGTCATGCTCTTCACCCTGTCTACGTCAGCGGTTCAACTACAGCAGCAGACATCGAGTCACAGTTTTAGTGATTGAGCTGATGCTCCTGTGGACGGTATCATTCATTTGTTGTCATGAGCAACGACTACCTATTGTTTGGGCAACTTTTCTAATGATGATGCTTGCGAGTAGTAAATGCATGCACTATATCAGTTGATCATTGGACAGGGAGAACTTCATCCTTTCATATTATTTTTCAGTGTCATATGTTTCAGAACAATATTGGTTTTTCTAGTTATCTGGAAGCGTGTATCTATTGTGCAATTTTACAACCATGACTTGGTTGATGATTTGGAATGTCTTTGCATTTGTATCTTGATTTTTTTTTCTGATTTTGGTGCAAAAGAAAAGAGTGAAACTTTTAAACCAATCATCTCATCTACAACAAGATGATGAGAGTTGCAGCTCCAGTGGTAAGGGAGATGTTTCCATGGTACTCCTTGATCTCTTCTAGCGACCATTATGCTTATGTCGGGAATGTCATAACAATGTTTCTATAAACTCTTACTGATTTTTTTTAAGGAACAACTCTTACTAATAGTTGTCTGTGTTTTGGGAAGGTATAGATTATGTAATATTAAGTAATGTGCATTACTAGTATACCTTAAGACATTGACACTAACAGTCACGAGAAGTCAGAAGCAACTGACGGTTCAACACTCTCCTCACCCATAGTTCAGAAAACCACCCAAACCGTGGTTTTCAACAGTGCCAAAAACCGATCGATTTATCGAAAAACCGAACGAAAACCGTTATTGCTACAGTGACTAGGTTTGGTTTTTAGCGAAAATCGGTCATACGAAGAAACTGAGCCGGACCGATGATTCCGGTTTTCGAGAAAACCACCCGGTTTTCAACGGTTTTGAAACGTATGTCCTCACCTGTGTCCAAGACACGAACACAATCAGGAACACCAATAAAAAGCACCCGACACATTCTCACATTCTGATAGTATACAACTAATCTTCTGTACCCCCAGGTCAGAGAAGTGCCAGCACTGTACAATCCATCTTGTCAACCATCTCACCAAGATGTATTGATGGTTCGGCCACATCACCTTCAGGCAAGGAGTCATTTCTGCCGCCTCTGCATGTTTTGAAGACGTCTCGAACTCGATTTAATTATGCCCCTCAGATTCATGTCAAACGGCACAACAGGTCATATCTTTAATGCTGGACTTCATATGATGGTATATTGGTATCTTTTCATAGATTTTACTACTCCCTCCGTCCCAATATATTTGGCATTATAGCTCCGGACACGGAGATTAAGAAGAGAAGGAATAAAGTAGGTGCGTAGAAAACGAGGAGGAAAGAGATAGAGATAGAGGTGTATTGAGAAGAGAGAAAGGTGTCTCGGAAAGTGAGAATGCCAAACATTTTGGGAAAAATGGATGAGTCTAGAATGCCAAATATTCGGAACGGCTCCAACAAAAACATGGCATTTCCATCAATCCATAAACAGTAAAGCCCTTGCGCTTTTACCATCATCCGAATCGGATGATAATTTTTTATTATAGGTCACATCTATTTTATATTCATCCCAAGAACTCAGCTTCCGACGAACATGATTACAACTTGAAATTCAAATACACGCCGTCCTCGTCTAATTGCAGAAATATCACATACTTTTTGCAAGGTTAACCCATAAATACGAGATGCAAAAACTCATCATAATATCATATGCCCAAGAAAAGAAAGAGTCCAATCTTGGTGGCAATTCCATTTCCATGTCTCCTCATTGCTTCACAAGTTCACATAATAAAGGAACATGTTATATGTCCAACCCAATTGTCCAACCAAGTGTGTCTAACCAAGACATAAAATGTTTTTTTTTTTGAAGTGAGCGCTCTGCTGCCCGACCGCGCGCATGCGCCTCCTCGAGCTCCCGCTGCTGCAGCCAACACTCGAGCTCCGCTGCTGCAGCCCGACGGGCTCCCCTCCTCTCCACCCCGGTCCGCCGGTGGTAGTCGGGAGAGGGAAGCCCCCCCCTCTCTCTCCTAGTAGATAGTAGTCTTTCTAGGTTCTTCCTCCTTTAATGCTGCCATCTAGCCATGGTGTTGTCCTCCTCCGGTTGTTCCTCGTCGCCGGCGCTGTCCTCCTCGTCGTCGACAAGTACTCCTTGCTCATCCCTCAACCGGAGTCGCAGGTATCTTTCAATAAAATAAATTCCCCTTTTGTATCCCCTTCTCATTCCTCATCGGATCCTTGCGCTTGGCTTGTCCGCCCACTCCCGCTTCCAATCCCGGCCTCGTGCATCACCACCACCCCGCCTAGAGCCGGCTTCCGTCAGGATACCTCCCGATCTACACCTCTTGATGTTAGATCCGGCGGGGCCCGGCCTCGGATCCAGCCCCTCCCTCTCCCCCCCCGGTCACTCGGCATCCTTCGCCTCTCAACACCGCCCTCCCGCCTCACGTTCTGTTCCCCCCCGTCGGCCTCCGGTTCCTCGCCAAAAGGAGCCTCCTTGCTAGCCTCTCTTGTAGAGGACGGTTTTGGCGCAGGTCCGGAAGGCCACCTCGACGCCTCTTTGGGTGGTGCGGTCATCCTTGGAGGCGACGTGGTCGACCTCCTCGGCCCCCGATGGTTGCTCGGTTTCCTTCCGCACACCGGTTGGCAGATTCATGGGTGAACAGATTCACCCTTCTTACAGCCTATCGAAATCATACCCAATCATTATCCTTCTGTCCATTGCAAGGTAATTATTTCAGGTTGGATCAACTCTCATCGCGGATGGTATCTCCTCTTCCCCAACACTCCCACCGTTCGGGTTGTGCTCCGTCCGAGCTCCCGCATTCAACGTTGGAGTGTTCTCTAAAATATCTCGTGTGATTGCCGGAGCCCGGTGAAGCTTCTACGATATCTACGGCTCCATGCTCTTCAACCTCAAGTGCCAAGTTCGTGGTGGCGGTCGGAGGGATCGCCGACAGGTCAAGCGCAGAGCACGATTGAGGCCTTCCGGAGTTGTCATCGCCACGGTTACACGTCCTCTCTTCCTTGTGTCACCGCGAGTCCCCGGCGAAGACATCCGTGCCATCCGTGTGTTTTACACTCCATTCTCGTTATTGCAATTACCTTGTATTGACACCCCTTTAGGGTCGGTTTCGATAGATTGTTATGCAAATGCCCCGAAGCATCCTACCGTACTCAGCTTAGTAGCTAAGGAGGACTATGTTTGTTATCAACGGAGTATCTCCCTTCATGTACTCGGATTTCATTGATCAATATAAATGAGTACGCCTTCAAAAAAAAAGTTTTTTTTGACCCATTTATCGAGATATCTTTTGTATTGGTATGACGCCGGTTGGACAATCGAGTTGGACCTATAGCAAGTACTCGTAATAAAATAGGGCATGTTTCAGTCATTTCGTGTAGCTTATAGTCCAAATTGATTCTTCACCTCTTGATATCCGAAATGAAAATAATTGGATCACTTATCCTCGAACCAAACAATTCTTGTACCTATTTCCGTTAGCTGAAAATGAACAAGACTTGTATGTATTCATGTCAAGCTAGTTGATTCGAGTAAGGGCTTGTTCGGTTCCACCGAAATGTGATCCATTACGAACAGATTGATTTAGGGCCTGTTTGTTTCAGCTTAATTGGGGCTAGATTATTTAATCTGGATCAAATAATCCAGAAGGGTAAACAAACAAGACAAACTTATTTGTGAGATTAAATAATCTAGATGCTAGATTATCATAATCCAATAAGCATCTCATGAGGTGCTTATTTTCAATTTATTTGACAAAAGACTCACTATCCTTATCTAATTGGAAGTAATTACCCATGTTTGCCATCATCTTGGACCCACCTCTCCCTCCACATACGTAGGCGTTGCCACCCTCCCAATGCAAAGTGAATGCTCCGATCAATTTCGAACTTTACTTTTTTATTTCGTGGATGTATCAAATATATTTTGAATTAATTTAATTCAATTTTGTATTATAAGAGTAATCTTGAAGTCTTCAACAACCGCCAAGGATATTGTTGTCTTCTCATATCTATAACCAATAATCTAGATAAACAAACACCTCTTCGGATTATATAATCCATAATCTGGATTATATAATCAAGATTATATAGGACCCGTTTGGAACGACTTCTCTCCGTAAAGCTTTCATTGGAAGTCGACTTACCACCAACACGGCTGGGACAGAATCATGCCCGTGAGAAGCCCGGCGTTTGGCGATCCGGTTTCCGTAAAAATCAAAGTGTGCATGATCGCACGCCCACCCGCCGTCGCTCACGCTGCCTCCACCCGTGCACGCACCTGCCACCGCCATAGCTGCAGCGCGCGGCCATCCCGGCCTACCACGCGGACACGGCCGCCTGCCCTCGTGCGACCGCATGCGTGCACCCGCCGCCGTTTCGCGCCTGCCGCAGCCGCAGCCGCCGCAGCGCCCATCGAGCCGTTGCGCCGTTCACAACAATACCTCTCACGAGGGATTGACTCCTCTAACCGGCGAGGTTCCTCGCTCGCTTTGATAGCTCCGGGCGGCAGGTTGGTCGGATTTCTTGGGATATCGCTAGGTTCGGTGGCGCCGCACCGCCCTCAAGCACCACCATCTTCCGTGTCAATTTCTCTCGAGGACGAGCTCCACCCGTCGATTCCTCTCCGGAGCGAGGTCCATGCCTCAACCTCACTTCGTTTTGCTAGCTCCGGACATCGGGGACGACGCGGGTCGGTGGGGACGACGTGGTCGAATGAGGAAGACGCACATCCGGCGAGAGAGAAAGAGAGAGAGAGAGAGAGAGAGGCCCTAGAAAAGAAAAATGAACCGGTATGTGTGTACAAGTGGCGGTGCGGGTAATTTTTCGGATGTGCACCATAGAAGCTGCTCCGGAGTCGATTCTGCGTTGTAGGTCAATTGGACCGTTGAGAGAAATCATGTCCGGAAGAAGCGCGTCCCGAATCGGTCCGTTTGGCTCCTTCTGCAGATTAAATCCAATAAAAACGGCTCACAATCTGTCTCAAACCGAGCCATAATCTAGTACCAATAATCTAGATTACGTAGAATCCACTTAACCTTATTTAGAATCCGCAATGCATAAAAAAATGCCCGTTCATTCAATGCCCATCGGAAATGAAATCCGATCCATCTCGGCTATTCCGTGCACCTCGTGGGCCGATTGATTCTCCGTCTTTTCGAGTTCGGGTGAAAACAACCGAATCCCTCATGCCATCCTAGAATAGTTTTCGGGCCTAGTTCAATAGAGGAACGAGGTTTAATGAAAATGAACTCATGTGATACTAAGGGTGTGTTTGGTTGGGTTGTGGTCGTGGAAAAAGTCGTTGTAGGTCGTGAAAGAAAAGCAGTTGTGGATTATGAGTTGTGAGAAAGCTGAAAACCGTTTGATAAAACAACCGTGGCTTTTCGAAATTTACTAGTCGACCCTACTTATCATCATATATACCATCACATATACGTACATATATACATACAAATATATGCATAATACATTTTATATTTATACATTTATTTATATTGTATATATACATATAACATATACATGTATATAATAAATAGATAAATATATATACACGTATGCATATATATACGTATGAATAAAAATGTGCATATACATTTGAAATATATGTATAATATATTTTATGTTTATATATTTATTTATACCATATATATAATATAACATATATATACATGTATATAAATAAACGGATAAATATATATATACTTATACTTACATATACATATGAATAAATATATATATTTATACATATATATACATGTATATAATAAATAGATAAATATATATACACGTATGCATATATATATACGTATGAATAAAAATGTACATATACATTTGAAATATATGTATAATATATTTTATATTTATATATTTATTTATACCATATATATAATATAACATATATATACATGTATATAAATAAACAGATAAATATATATACTTATACTTACATATACATATGAATAAATATATATTTATACATATAAACATATATTTATTTACATGTATCTTAAACATATATATAAGATATAAATAAATAAATAAGTTAACACATAATATTTATATAAGATATATGTATATAAATAAATAAAAGTTATATAACATGTACACGTGTATATATATAAGTAATTTCTTCAAACTTGTGAAACCAAAACCAAGAAAAGCACCTCCACACTCGCTTTCAGAAATGAACTAGCAAAAAGTCGCTTTGACTTTGGCTTTTGTTGACAGCCAACCCCTTTGGTTGGGCTACTGGTTTTTTGAAAAGACAAAGCTAGAAAAAACACAACCAAACACACGCTAAGATAGTTTCAGTTTTTTTTCTCGACTCTTTGTTCAAGTAAAATACGAGATCTTTTAGATCAAAAGAGAACGGAGGAAGGCAAACTAAACGATCTAATGGTTACGTTCCACCCTATTCACCCGATTCAAATCTAAAATTTGACATATATGCTGCATTTACCCTGATTTATGCTTCTAGTGATACGTTAGTTTCATTTAGGCCGGTAGTCTGTTGTCTCGCACATTCACCTGTGACGTGTGTAGAAGAGGTAATGGAAGAAGCAGCACGTATCTTCCAACGCCGACGCGTGGGTCCAAAGGAACGGTGGATGTGGCGGGAGCCGCACACATCTTGACGCAGACCCCACCGCAGCCCAGACATCCGTCCCTCCAAAACTGAATCCCCCACATCACAGTGTAGCCCGCAGCCCTAACCATTGCATCGCCCGCGCCTCTCCTCTCCTTCCCCTCACCGCTGGCGGCGGCGAGCCGAGGCGACGTCACCGCCAATCCGCCGACGACGCAGCCTGCTCCCGGCCGCGGAGCCGCACTGCCGGCGAGCGCTCCCCCGCCGGACCGCGCCCCGCGTGCTCCAGGGCGCGTCCCCTCCATCCGACGGCGCCTCCCGTCGTCCTCGCACCGTCGGGTAAGGAAACCCTAACCCTCGCTTCGCCTTTCGCGTGCTTGCGCTCGGTTTCAGTTCCGCGGGGGTCGCCTTCCCGCGGCGTGATCCCTCGAATCCGGGCGTTCGCTTCCCGGATGGGCGCGCTAATCCGTCTGCTTCGTCGCCGATTTATCTGGTGCGAGGCGGAGTGGCAGTGGTCGCGTGCGATTCAATTTTTTTCTTCTGCTGAGCAGTAGCGCGGCCGTCGCCCGTCGGCGTTAGGGTATTCCAGTCGCTTGGTGGGAGGTGGTAGGCTGCGCGTTAGAGGGATTCTAGGTCTGAGTGCATGAGCAGGCTGTATGTTCCAGGAAAACCTATTACGTGTTGTCGGTTGGGCCCTTAGCCGTCTCTTGCATGGATTGATGTCCTCACATGGCGGAATAAGAAATCCGGTGCAGAGAGGAGCATGCTAGATTTGAGATTTGGCGGGGTGCGCTCCGGGTTCCCGCGGGCTGGCCGTACGATTGACGGCTGTTGCCACTGGGAACTGAAAGAGTTGATGCTCTTCCAGATAACCACCGTTTGCGGTTTCCGTTTCGAGTTAAGCTGCGTGTAGAGTCTGTTTTGGGCTGTCCAAAGCGGTTACCAGAAAGAATGTCCGTGACACGCGTCGATGAATCTAAGTGCAATATAAATATGTAGTTACGTATGCAGTGAGAGATTTTTTTATATGTATATGTAAAACTTCATTGCGCATTTTGGTGCTTGTCCGATGTGGCCTTTGTTCATTTAATTTGCACTGTTTAGGATTATGATTACTATAGCATTGCATTAGTTATTAACACATCCTACAAACTTGTCATTCTGGAAAGGCCGCGTCGGACAAGCACATAATTGTCTTCTCTGTCTTACAACGGTTGATTGACTCTTCAACAGTAGGTTGCGGAAATGTAGATTTTCAGGTGTCTTTATGACGATTTATATTAGCGTTTTTGCATTAACAATCTAACAGTGTATGCAAAGCAACTTTGAAGTTCACTTACTGTTTCTTTTTTGGCAACTTTACAATTTTTAAATTTTTCAAGTGCAAAGTAAGAAATACAATAAATAATATCTAAACCAATGCAATAAAAACTAAAAGGGAAAGCCCATGATGAGATTGTTTCTTTTAATTATGGATTTCATTAGAATGACTATTTCCCAAACTATTGGATCATAATACAGTTGTAACATATCTCAAAATAAAAGCGTCGAAACACAATAAGTGTTCAAAGAAGCAATCTTGCCGAGAGAGAAACCGGAATAATATATAGCTTCATTAGAAATGGAAGACACATGACTGGATGCAGAATCAGGAAATGTGTGCAAACTGCAGCCTCTAATAAAATGACTTCCAATGCCCTTGGTTAAGAAAAAGAACACCTACCAATTCACCGACATTAACACACGACGAAAGTAAATAAAATTGAAAATGCCAAATGAAGCCTACTTTGTATTAGTGATCATGCCCAGGAAATACGAGATCCTTGAGCCATTAAACTAGAACGTTCGGTTCACAATTACAAGTATAACAGGGAACCGTAGAGCTTATTTGTTCGGAGAAAGGAGCAAGGGGCATTTCATCGAGCACGTTGGGTACACTCGTCTCGGCAGCTGCAGTGGATCGGGCATTTCACGTAACAGCTGCGGTCACACACTCGCATCGTGCACATGACGCGACTCAATACAAAAAATTGGGAATCACAAGGCTCACGAGCAGCAAAGAAAACATCCTACAGGACATTAATCGTAGAGGCAGGTCGGAATCGATTCCTAGGTTCGGATGGATGATGGGATCTCCGGCTACACCGGACGCAAGGGGGGGGAGGAAGGAGAGGTGCGGATGCGGTTAGAAGATACCCGAATCCGGATCGAGGCGTGGTCGCCGGCGCGGAAGGCTGCGGCGGAGGCAGGGAGCCGTAGATGCGGCGAGGCGAGGGCCGGAAGGGCGGAGGCGGTGTGGCGGGCCTTGAACCCGCGTATCCGTGCTCGAAATGGACACGAGCCCAGCCCGATCCCCCTACATGCTCGTATATCAAAATTCAAAATCGGACGCTCGAGCAGATTGTCGGTTCGTAATTTACGCTCGCGAAAGAATCCCAATTTCTTAACAAATATGAGTTTATCTTAAAAATTTGGAATGCTTTTGAAATATCTCACGGCCCGTGCTAGCCGGTGAAAAATGCACGAGTCATTTAGTCTAGTTATTATAAAAATAAGTTTGAGTTTCACGAGCTGAATATGAGCTCCTTTGAATCTGTTCTTAAAATAAAAAGAAAATAGCTCGGTTGAATCAACAAATGAAAGAAGTTTCGTTACTGATTGGTATGCATGAACATGTCCAACAAGATATATATGTGGTTGAGTCTCCAGGAAAAAGATATGAATTTCCAAAGATTAACGAATTATGGAAATTCAGGAAAATCCAATAAAAGAAAAGGAATATTCTTGGCCACGTAAGCGCCACGTCAACACCACGTAGACGCCACGTTGATTAAACACTCTACAGGTCAGCACCACGTGGCAATTCTTCCGCCACGCGGATGCCACGTTGCTGCCACGCCGGCCGACAACTAGGTGCCACGCCGAAGAAGACCTATCCTACGTGGCGCCACATCGCCAGAAAGACCTATCCTACGTGGCGCCACATCGCAGAAAGTCCGCCACGCTAGCAGCTACATCCTCACCACATCGGCTGCCACCTAGACGCCACGCGCGCACCATTTCTACTACGTGGACGCCACGTGGCCCGATGTTTCCGCCACGCCGCCGCCACGCCAGAGACCACCGGAGAGGGCGGCGCCGCCCAAGCTCCGCCGCGGGGCTGCCGGATCTCCCTCTCCCGGCGCTACAGCTCACCGCCTCAAGAGCCGAGCACACCGGGCGACTCCCCGTGCACCCGCGCATCCGCGGCGCCGGTCTCGAGGACCGAAGCACGCCGCGGCTCGACGGCGGGAGCTCGTCGGAGCAAACACGGTGGCGCGGAGGAAAGGGGAAAACCCCAAGACTTGCAATTGCTCCCAACCAAGCATACCAGGACGTTGCCCGGATCTCCGCGAACCTATTGTACGAGGTTCCGACCTAAGAAGGTCATCGGAGACCCGCGGCGGCGCAACCATGGCTCACGGCGGAAGAGGAGAATCCCCGTCACTAACCATGCCAAAACGCGCACACGAGCTTCCTCTACACTGCGAGACACCCACCAACCACACCGACCGACAAGAGCACGCGCGCAGCCAAACCTCACCGGCGTCCATGGAGACGGCGGCGGAAATCCCACGGAGAGCAACGGGACGACAACGAATCCACGGAAAGGAGGGGGCTTTGGGTGCGGCAACTTACCAAGGTTCTACTCGCGAGCTCGAGCTTGACCGGAGAGGGTCGGGACCGGCCTAGCGACGAGGCGAGCTCCCGGACGCCGGCGAGGAAGAACAGAGGCGGACGGGCGGTGACCGCGCTCTCGACGTTCTCGAGCTACAAGGCGGATACAAGCCACGGGTTAACTCCAAATAACGCGGTGCACGATGGTGAGTAAAGAACGCAGGGGAGAAAAGGACGAGCCGCACCGGAGGGGAAGAACGACGGCGAGGCTCCCGGTGGCCAAGAACTCCAAAGCGCCCGCTCGTCCGCTACACTACACCAAGGAGATGTTCGTGAGCACCGAGCAGGACCAGCGAGGGACGAGGATCACGCGGGTGGCCTTGGTTCTTACCGGAGATGAAGACGAAGGGGGCGACGAACGGCGGCGCATCCCTAGGGTTAGGGTTCTCCCGCACCGTGGCGGCGCCGGGTGGGATGAGGAGGAGATGGGGGCGGCGCAGGGGTTTTGTAGGTTCAAAAGGTGGAGGGAGTGGTTGAGGGAAGAGCGGCAGCGCCCGGACGCGACGCGTGTCGCCCTCGGCGTTTGTGCCGTACGCGCGCGGTGAGGGGGAAGAAAAGGTGGAAGAAAACTATTCCCTCGCGGGCTCGGGCCGGACCGGGCCGCGAAGAGAGAAGGGAAACGGGCTGCGTGAGAGAAGATTCGGCCCAAAGCGAGGGAAGATTTGAATAATTGCCTTGCGAATTGTTTGATTCACTTCTCAACCAAATTTTTATTCAAACCTTGTCCAAATTCAAATATTTTTATTACACAAGCATTTGAGTACAATTTTAGGGATGTTACAAAAGGAAGCCCACTTTCTTCCAACAAAGTTCTCCCATGGGGCCTCCACTTCACGGATAATGAAAAAGTTTCACCCGCGGGTTAGTAATGTAACCATATACGTACGACTCTTGCATCCTCCTATAAATAAACAAAAGGCAATAAGGGACGATGGTTTTCATAATACAATTAAGATATTGCCATTATTACTGCATTCCCCTTCCAGAAATTATCTCTCCATCCGTACGACCATATGTATGATCATAAAATAGATTGATAAATATTTTATGTAATTATTATCAAAAAGTTCCAATAGAACAGAGTAGGAGACTTTACGAGCATTCAAAATATTGTGAACGTGGACAGCACGTCTCCCCGAGAAAAAGCAATAGCCATATCCAAGAGATCGTAGAAGTACTTTAGGTTGGGCTTTTCATGACTCTCGCTCGTTAGGGCTGTTTTGGATGGTGCCCTGTCAGCGGTGCGTGAGCCGGGCAACCCAACCACATATATATCTTGTTGGACATGTTCATGCATACCAATCTGTAACGAAACTTCTTTCATTTGTTGATTCAACCGAGCTATTTTCTTTTTATTTTAAGAACAGATTCAAAGGAGCTCATATTCAGCTCGTGAAACTCAAACTTATTTTTATAATAACTAGACTAAATGACTCGTGCATTTTTCACCGGCTAGCACGGGCCGTGAGAGATTTCAAAAGCTTTCCAAATTTTTAAGATAAACTCATATTTGTTAAGAAATTGGGATTCTTTCGCAGGCGTAAATTACGAAACCGACAATCTGCTCGAGCGTCCGATTTTGAATTTTGATATACAGCATGTAGGGGGACTGGGCTGGGCCTGTGTCCATTTCAGGCACAGATACGCAGGTTCAAGGCCCGCCACACCGCCTCCGCCCTTCCAGCCCCTGCCTCGCCGCATCTACGGCTCCTGCCTCCGCCGCAGCCTTCCGCGCCGGCGACCACGCCTCGATCCGGATTCAGGTATCTTCTAACCGCATCCGCACCTCTCCTTCCTCCTCCCCCCCCCCTTGCGTCCGGTGTAGCTGGAGATCCCATCATCCATCCGAACCTAGGAATCGATTCCAGCCTGCCTCTACGATTAATGTCCTGTAGGATGTTTTCTTTGCTGCCTGTGAGCCTTGTGATTCCCAATTTTTTGTATTGAGTCGCGTCATGTGCCTGATGCGAGTGTGTGACAGCAGCTGTTCTGTGAAATGCCTGATCCACTGCAGCTGCCGAGACAGTGTACCCAACGTGCTCGATGAAATGCCCCTTGCTCCTTTCTCTGAACAAATAAGCTCTACGGTTCCCTGTTATACTTGTAATTGTGAACTGAACGTTCTAGTTTAATGGCTCAAGGATCTCGTATTTCCTGGGCATGATCACTAATACAAAGTAGGCTTCATTTGGCATTTTCAATTTTATTTACTTTCGTCGTGTGTTAATGTCAGTGAATTGGTAGGTGTTCTTTTTCTTAACCAAGGGCATTGGAAGTCATTTTATTAGAGGCTGCAGTTTGCACACATTTCCTGATTCTGCATCCAGTCATGTGTCTTCCATTTCTAATGAAGCTATATATTATTCCGGTTTCTCTCTCTGGCAAGATTGCTTCTTTGAACACTTATTGTGTTTCTGACGCTTTTATTTTGAGATATGTTACAACTGTATTATGATCCAATAGTTTGGGAAATAGTCATTCTAATGAAATCCATAATTAAAAGAAACAATATATGTTGATCTTTTGTGTTTGTAAATCTGACAGTGCTTTTCTCTACACATGTACATGGATTTGCAGTTTTATTGTATCATTATTTCACATAACCCTTCATTGTTTTAGGTGACTTGCATAAGGAAAATGGCTCTGTCATCAGTTTTCAGGAGAATGAATGTCAAAGAACTGATCTCAAATGTTTCAGTGTACACTAGTACAACAGGTGAAGATTTAAGCTGTTTGTGTAACTTAAACATGTCTGTTTCTGGTATTCTGAATAGTTAGTTATTGGTCTGAGGTATGCTTTTTTCCAGAGTGCTCTGGAGCTATGAGCTTAGTGTTTAGGCGCTGGGCCACCAAAAAGACTGCTGGATCAACAAAAAATGGTCGTGACTCCAATCCTAAGTATTTGGGTGTTAAGAAGTTTGGTGGAGAGGTAAAACCTTCACATGTACTTGGTTCTGTTTATATCTATTCCCTGACGCTCCTAATGTATTGCATAACTTAATTTCATTAAAATTGCCAAGATTCAGACATTTAAGTACCAAATAAAAAGGATCTGATACTGCTAGTGACAATCTACATTTGTGTTATTTCTTCAGAAGGTGGAACCAGGAAATATTATTGTCCGTCAAAGAGGCACTCGGTTCCACCCTGGGAACTATGTTGGCATGGGAAAGGATCACACTCTGTTCTGTCTGAAAGAAGGCCATGTGCGGTTCGAGCGCAACAAACTGACTGGCCGGAAATGGGTTCATGTTGACCCCCTCGCTGGTCATGCTCTTCACCCTGTCTACGTCAGCGGTTCAACTACAGCAGCAGACATCGAGTCACAGTTTTAGTGATTGAGCTGATGCTCCTGTGGACGGTATCATTCATTTGTTGTCATGAGCAACGACTACCTATTGTTTGGGCAACTTTTCTAATGATGATGCTTGCGAGTAGTAAATGCATGCACTATATCAGTTGATCATTGGACAGGGAGAACTTCATCCTTTCATATTATTTTTCAGTGTCATATGTTTCAGAACAATATTGGTTTTTCTAGTTATCTGGAAGCGTGTATCTATTGTGCAATTTTACAACCATGACTTGGTTGATGATTTGGAATGTCTTTGCATTTGTATCTTGATTTTTTTTTCTGATTTTGGTGCAAAAGAAAAGAGTGAAACTTTTAAACCAATCATCTCATCTACAACAAGATGATGAGAGTTGCAGCTCCAGTGGTAAGGGAGATGTTTCCATGGTACTCCTTGATCTCTTCTAGCGACCATTATGCTTATGTCGGGAATGTCATAACAATGTTTCTATAAACTCTTACTGATTTTTTTTAAGGAACAACTCTTACTAATAGTTGTCTGTGTTTTGGGAAGGTATAGATTATGTAATATTAAGTAATGTGCATTACTAGTATACCTTAAGACATTGACACTAACAGTCACGAGAAGTCAGAAGCAACTGACGGTTCAACACTCTCCTCACCCATAGTTCAGAAAACCACCCAAACCGTGGTTTTCAACAGTGCCAAAAACCGATCGATTTATCGAAAAACCGAACGAAAACCGTTATTGCTACAGTGACTAGGTTTGGTTTTTAGCGAAAATCGGTCATACGAAGAAACTGAGCCGGACCGATGATTCCGGTTTTCGAGAAAACCACCCGGTTTTCAACGGTTTTGAAACGTATGTCCTCACCTGTGTCCAAGACACGAACACAATCAGGAACACCAATAAAAAGCACCCGACACATTCTCACATTCTCGATAGTATACAACTAATCTTCTGTACTCCCAGGTCGGAGAAGTGCCAAGCACTGTACAATCCATCTTGTCAACCATCTCACCAAGATGTATTGATGGTTCGGCCACATCACCTTCAGGCAAGGAGTCATTTCTGCCGCCTCGCATGTTTTGAAGACGTCTCGAACTCGATTTAATTATGCCCCTCGGATTCATGTCAAACGGCACAACAGGTCATATCTTTAATGCTGGACTTCATATGATGGTATATTGGTATCTTTTCATAGATTTTACTACTCCCTCCGTCCCAATATATTTGGCATTATAGCTCGGACACGGAGATTAAGAAGAGAAGGAATAAAGTAGGTGCGTAGAAAACGAGGAGGAAAGAGATAGAGATAGAGGTGTATTGAGAAGAGAGAAAGGTGTCTCGGAAAGTGAGAATGCCAAACATTTTGGGAAAAATGGATGAGTCTAGAATGCCAAATATTCCGGAACGGCTCCAACAAAAACATGGCATTTCCATCAATCCATAAACAAGTAAAGCCCTTGCGCTTTTACCATCATCCGAATCGGATGATAATTTTTTATTATAGGTCACATCTATTTTATATTCATCCCAAGAACTCAGCTTCCGACGAACATGATTACAACTTGAAATTCAAATACACGCCGTCCTCGTCTAATTGCAGAAATATCACATACTTTTTGCAAGGTTAACCCATAAATACGAGATGCAAAAACTCATCATAATATCATATGCCCAAGAAAAGAAAGAGTCCAATCTTGGTGGCAATTCCATTTCCATGTCTCCTCATTGCTTCACAAGTTCACATAATAAAGGAACATGTTATATGTCCAACCCAATTGTCCAACCAAGTGTGTCTAACCAAGACATAAAATGTTTTTTTTTTGAAGTGAGCGCTCTCGTTGCCCGATCGCGCGCATGCGCCTCCTCGAGCTCCCGCTGCTGCAGCCAACACTCGAGCTCCCGCTGCTGCAGCCCGGACGGGCTCCCCTCCTCTCCACCCCGGTCCGCCGGTGGTAGTCGGGAGAGGGAAGCCCCCCCCTCTCTCTCCTAGTAGATAGTAGTCTTTCTAGGTTCTTCCTCCTTTAATGCTGCCATCTAGCCATGGTGTTGTCCTCCTCCGGTTGTTCCTCGTCGCCGGCGCTGTCCTCCTCGTCGTCGACAAGTACTCCTTGCTCATCCCTCAACCGGAGTCGCAGGTATCTTTCAATAAAATAAATTCCCTTTTGTATCCCCTTCTCATTCCTCATCGGATCCTTGCGCTTGGCTTGTCCGCCCACTCCCGCTTCCAATCCCGGCCTCGTGCATCACCACCACCCCGCCTAGAGCCGGCTTCCGTCAGGATACCTCCCGATCTACACCTCTTGATGTTAGATCCGGCGGGGCCCGGCCTCGGATCCAGCCCCTCCCTCTCCCCCCCGGTCACTCGGCATCCTTCGCCTCTCAACACCGCCCTCCCGCCTCACGTTCCGTTCCCCCCCGTCGGCCTCCGGTTCCTCGCCAAAAGGAGCCTCCTTGCTAGCCTCTCTTGTAGAGGACGGTTTTGGCGCAGGTCCGGAAGGCCACCTCGACGCCTCTTTGGGTGGTGCGGTCATCCTTGGAGGCGACGTGGTCGACCTCCTCGGCCCCCGATGGTTGCTCGGTTTCCTTTCGCACACCGGTTGGCAGATTTATGGGTGAACAGATTCACCCTTCTTACAGCCTATCGAAATCATACCCAATCATTATCCTTCCGTCCATTGCAAGGTAATTATTTCAGGTTGGATCAACTCTCATCGCGGATGGTATCTCCTCTTCCCCAACACTCCCACCTGTTCGGGTTGTGCTCCGTCCGAGCTCCCGCATTCAACGTTGGAGTGTTCTCTAAAATATCTCGTGTGATTGCCGGAGCCCGGTGAAGCTTCTACGATATCTACGGCTCCATGCTCTTCAACCTCAAGTGCCAAGTTCGTGGTGGCGATCGGAGGGATCGCCGACGAGTCAAGCGCAGAGCACGATTGAGGCCTTCCGGAGTTGTCATCGCCACGGTTACACGTCCTCTCTTCCTTGTGTCACCGCGAGTCCCCGGCGAAGACATCCGTGCCATCCGTGTGTTTTACACTCCATTCCGTTATTGCAATTACCTTGTATTGACACCCCTTTAGGGTCGGTTTCGATAGATTGTTATGCAAATGCCCCGAAGCATCCTACCGTACTCAGCTTAGTAGCTAAGGAGGACTATGTTTGTTATCAACGGAGTATCTCCCTTCATGTACTCGGATTTCATTGATCAATATAAATGAGTACGCCTTCAAAAAAAAAGTTTTTTTTGACCCATTTATCGAGATATCTTTTGTATTGGTATGACGCTCGGTTGGACAATCGAGTTGGACCTATAGCGAGTACTCGTAATAAAATAGGGCATGTTTCAGTCATTTCGTGTAGCTTATAGTCCAAATTGATTCTTCACCTCTTGATATCCGAAATGAAAATAATTGGATCACTTATCCCTGAACCAAACAATTCTTGTACCTATTTCCGTTAGCTGAAAATGAACAAGACTTGTATGTATTCATGTCAAGCTAGTTGATTCGAGTAAGGGCTTGTTCGGTTCCACCGAAATGTGATCCATTACGAACAGATTGATTTAGGGCCTGTTTGTTTCAGCTTAATTGGGGCTAGATTATTTAATCTGGATCAAATAATCCAGAAGGGTAAACAAACAAGACAGACTTATTTGTGAGATTAAATAATCTAGATGCTAGATTATCATAATCCAATAAGCATCTCATGAGGTGCTTATTTTCAATTTATTTGACAAAAGACTCACTATCCTTATCTAATTGGAAGTAATTACCCATGTTTGCCATCATCTTGGACCCACCTCTCCCTCCACATACGTAGGCGTTGCCACCCTCCCAATGCAAAGTGAATGCTCCGATCAATTTCAGAACTTTACTTTTTTATTTCGTGGATGTATCAAATATATTTTGAATTAATTTAATTCAATTTTGTATTATAAGAGTAATCTTGAAGTCTTCAACAACTCGCCAAGGATATTGTTGTCTTCTCATATCTATAACCAATAATCTAGATAAACAAACACCTCTTCGGATTATATAATCCATAATCTGGATTATATAATCAAGATTATATAGGACCCGTTTGGAACGACTTCTCTCCGTAAAGCTTTCATTGGAAGTCGACTTACCACCAACACGGCTGGGACAGAATCATGCCCGTGAGAAGCCCGGCGTTTGGCGATCCGGTTTCCGTAAAAATCAAAGTGTGCATGATCGCACGCCCACCCGCTCGTCGCTCACGCTGCCTCCACCCGTGCACGCACCTGCCACCGCCATAGCTGCAGCGCGCGGCCATCCCGAGCTACCACGCGGACACGGCCGCTCGCCCTCGTGCGACCGCATGCGTGCACCCGCCGCCGTTTCGCGCCTGCCGCAGCCCGCAGCCGCCGCAGCGCCCATCGAAGCCGTTGCGCCGTTCACAACAATACCTCTCACGAGGGATTGACTCCTCTAACCGGCGAGGTTCCTCGCTCGCTTTGATAGCTCCGGGCGGCAGGTTGGTCGGATTTCTTGGGATACCGCTAGGTTCGGTGGCGCCGCACCGCCCTCAAGCACCACCATCTTCCGTGTCAATTTCTCTCGAGGACGAGCTCCACCCGTCGATTCCTCTCCGGAGCGAGGTCCATGCCTCAACCTCACTTCGTTTTGCTAGCTCCGGACATCGGGGACGACGCGGGTCGGTGGGGACGACGTGGTCGAATGAGGAAGACGCACATCCGGCGAGAGAGAAAGAGAGAGAGAGAGAGAGAGGCCCTAGAAAAGAAAAATGAACCGGTATGTGTGTACAGTGGCGGTGCGGGTAATTTTTCGGATGTGCACCATAGAAGCTGCTCCGGAGTCGATTCTGCGTTGTAGGTCAATTGGACCGTTGAGAGAAATCATGTCCGGAAGAAGCGCGTCCCGAATCGGTCCGTTTGGCTCCTTCCGCAGATTAAATCCAATAAAAACGGCTCACAATCTGTCTCAAACCGAGCCATAATCTAGTACCAATAATCTAGATTACGTAGAATCCACTTAACCTTATTTAGAATCCGCAATGCATAAAAAAATGCCCGTTCATTCAATGCCCATCAGGAAATGAAATCCGATCCATCTCAGCCTATTCCGTGCACCTCGTGGGCCGATTGATTCTCCGTCTTTTCGAGTTCGAGGTGAAAACAACCGAATCCCTCATGCCATCCTAGAATAGTTTTCGGGCCTAGTTCAATAGAGGAACGAGGTTTAATGAAAATGAACTCATGTGATACTAAGGGTGTGTTTGGTTGGGTTGTGGCGTGGAAAAGCTTGTAGGTGAAAAAAGCATGTGGATTATGAGTTGAGAAAGTGAAACCGTTTGATAAAACAACGTGGCTTTCGAAATTTACTAGTGACCTACTTATCATCATATATACATCACATATACGTACATATATACATACAAATATATGCATACTTGTAGGTGAAAAAGCATGGATTATGAGTTGTGAGAAAGTCGAAACCGTTTGATAAAACAACTCGTGGCTTTTCGAAATTTACTAGCCGACCCTACTTATCATCATATATACCATCACATATACGTACATATATACATACAAATATATGCATAATACATTTTATATTTATACATTTATTTATATTGTATATATAATATAACATATACATGTATATAATAAATAGATAAATATATATACACGTATGCATATATATACGTATGAATAAAAATGTGCATATACATTTGAAATATATGTATAATATATTTTATGTTTATATATTTATTTATACCATATATATAATATAACATATATATACATGTATATAAATAAACGAGATAAATATATATATACTTATACTTACATATACATATGAATAAATATATATATTTATACATATATATACATGTATATAATAAATAGATAAATATATATACACGTATGCATATATATACGTATGAATAAAAATGTACATATACATTTGAAATATATGTATAATATATTTTATATTTATATATTTATTTATACCATATATATAATATAACATATATATACATGTATATAAATAAACAGATAAATATATATACTTATACTTACATATACATATGAATAAATATATATTTATACATATAAACATATATTTATTTACATGTATCTTAAACATATATATAAGATATAAATAAATAAATAAGTTAACACATAATATTTATATAAGATATATGTATATAAATAAATAAAAGTTATATAACATGTACACGTGTATATATATAAGTAATTTCTTCAAACTTGTGAAACCAAAACCAAGAAAAGCACCTCCACACCTGCTTTCAGAAATGAACTAGCAAAAAGTCGCTTTTGACTTTGGCTTTTGTTGACAACCAACCCCTTTGGTTGGGCTACTGGTTTTTTGAAAAGACAAAGCTAGAAAAAACACAACTAAACACACGCTAAGATAGTTTCAGTTTTTTTTCTCGACTCTTTGTTCAAGTAAAATACGTAGATCTTTTAGATCAAAAGAGAACGGAGGAAGGCAAACTAAACGATCTAATGGTTACGTTCCACCCTATTCACCCGATTCAAATCTAAAATTTGACATATATGCTGCATTTACCCTGATTTATGCTTCTAGTGATACGTTAGTTTCATTTAGGCCGGTAGTCTGTTGTCTCGCACATTCACCTGTGACGTGTGTAGAAGAGGTAATGGAAGAAGCAGCACGTATCTTCCAACGCCGACGCGTGGGTCCAAAGGAACGGTGGATGTGGCGGGAGCCGCACACATCTTGACGCAGACCCCACCGCAGCCCAGACATCCGTCCCTCCAAAAACTGAATCCCCCACATCACAGTGTAGCCCGCAGCCCTAACCATTGCATCGCCCGCGCCTCTCCTCTCCTTCCCCCTCACCGCTGGCGGCGGCGAGCCGAGGCGACGTCACCGCCAATCCGCCGACGACGCAGCCTGCTCCCGGCCGCGGAGCCGCACTGCCGGCGAGCGCTCCCCCGCCGGACCGCGCCCCGCGTGCTCCAGGGCGCGTCCCCTCCATCCGACGGCGCCTCCCGTCGTCCTCGCACCGTCGGGTAAGGAAACCCTAACCCTCGCTTCGCCTTTCGCGTGCTTGCGCTCGGTTTCAGTTCCGCGGGGGTCGCCTTCCCGCGGCGTGATCCCTCGAATCCGGGCGTTCGCTTCCCGGATGGGCGCGCTAATCCGTCTGCTTCGTCGCCGATTTATCTGGTGCGAGGCGGAGTGGCAGTGGTCGCGTGCGATTCAATTTTTTTCTTCTGCTGAGCAGTAGCGCGGCCGTCGCCCGTCGGCGTTAGGGTATTCCAGTCGCTTGGTGGGAGGTGGTAGGCTGCGCGTTAGAGGGATTCTAGGTCTGAGTGCATGAGCAGGCTGTATGTTCCAGGAAAACCTATTACGTGTTGTCGGTTGGGCCCTTAGCCGTCTCTTGCATGGATTGATGTCCTCACATGGCGGAATAAGAAATCCGGTGCAGAGAGGAGCATGCTAGATTTGAGATTTGGCGGGGTGCGCTCCGGGTTCCCGCGGGCTGGCCGTACGATTGACGGCTGTTGCCACTGGGAACTGAAAGAGTTGATGCTCTTCCAGATAACCACCGTTTGCGGTTTCCGTTTCGAGTTAAGCTGCGTGTAGAGTCTGTTTTGGGCTGTCCAAAGCGGTTACCAGAAAGAATGTCCGTGACACGCGTCGATGAATCTAAGTGCAATATAAATATGTAGTTACGTATGCAGTGAGAGATTTTTTTATATGTATATGTAAAACTTCATTGCGCATTTTGGTGCTTGTCCGATGTGGCCTTTGTTCATTTAATTTGCACTGTTTAGGATTATGATTACTATAGCATTGCATTAGTTATTAACACATCCTACAAACTTGTCATTCTGGAAAGGCCGCGTCGGACAAGCACATAATTGTCTTCTCTGTCTTACAACGGTTGATTGACTCTTCAACAGTAGGTTGCGGAAATGTAGATTTTCAGGTGTCTTTATGACGATTTATATTAGCGTTTTTGCATTAACAATCTAACAGTGTATGCAAAGCAACTTTGAAGTTCACTTACTGTTTCTTTTTTGGCAACTTTACAATTTTTAAATTTTTCAAGTGCAAAGTAAGAAATACAATAAATAATATCTAAACCAATGCAATAAAAACTAAAAGGGAAAGCCCATGATGAGATTGTAATGTCAGCCAGACTATTCTACCTGCAGTGGCTGTGATGGCACACTTAACTGTTCCACAAACTTGATAGATGTTTTATGGTTATCACTTATCACTACATGGGCTCTTTGATGGTTTTGCTTCAATGTACTTTAGCATAGAAATGTGCCAGCTGCATCTGTAAAATTTTTGAAGATCTCCAATTTGACACCAATTTAGAGTCTTGCAACACCGTTTATATATTTATTATTCCTTTTAATAGATGGATGAAATAACTACTTTTCATGGTTTGAGAATCCACTTTGGTCTTGTTTGGATAAAAAATCCTAAGGGTTTGGAACCATATACCTTTATCCAAACAGGACCGTAGCACTTTATATGCTTTTGAGACTCAGAATAGTGGCTACGAAACTATGGAAGTATCTAACCTATATGACTGTTATCTTGGATGTTGTTGTGATCATTATTTTCTTATTGATAAAAGCATATCCATAATAATTTGCAGCTTTGTTCTTAGGGTTGAAATTTATGATAAATGTTGCCAGCGAGATGTCCGTGTTTTTGCTCCACTTGTTCTCTTTTGTCTATTTTGTTCCATTCAAACTGTTCTTTTGTTCCCATATGTCTGTAGTAAGTTGAATCAATAACTTTGAAACACTTTCGCTGGACTAACATGGATATTTCATTTTCTGTGCAGTTTGCTAGGTTTATGTGAGCCTGACAAAGATGGCTGATAATGGAAAGGCGAATCCTGCAGGATCTGGAGCCTATACAATCAATCTAGAGAACTTCAGTAAGAGGCTGAAGGTTTTCTATGACCACTGGAAAGAACACAAGTCTGATCTTTGGGGTTCTTCTGATGCAATTGCTGTTGCTACTCCACCTCCTTCTGAAGACCTTCGCTATTTGAAATCATCAGCTCTGAATATCTGGTTACTTGGATACGAATTTCCAGAAACCATAATTGTCTTCACGCACAAGCAAATACATTTCTTATGCAGCCAGAAGAAAGCAAATCTGATTGGGACCATAAAAAAGGCTGCAAATGAGGCTGTTGGTGCTGAAATTGTTTTGCACGTGAAGGCTAAGAATGGGGATGGTGCAGACTTGATGGATGACATACTGAATGCTGTAAGTAACCAATCAAAATCAGACAGTCCTATTGTGGGGCGTATTTTAAAAGAGGCACCTGAGGGTAAGCTTCTTGAAACCTGGTCAAACAAGCTATCTGGGTCGTCTGCACAGCTTACAGATGTAACAAATGGCTTCTCAGAGCTTTTTTCTGTGAAGGATTCCACAGAGATCACGTGTGTGAAGAAGGCTGCTTACTTGACTTCCTCTGTGCTAAAAAATTTTGTGGTTCCAAAGTTGGAGAAAGTTATTGATGAGGAGAAGAAAGTCTCACACTCCTCACTGATGGATGACACAGAGAAGGTTATTCTTGATCCTCTCAAGGTCAAGGTCAAGTTGAAGGCTGAAAATGTTGATATATGCTATCCTCCTGTCTTTCAAAGTGGGGGAAAGTTTGATCTCAAGCCTGGTGCCTCTAGCAATGATGAGTATCTTTATTATGATTCAGCCAGTGTTATCATCTGTGCGATTGGGTCCAAATATGGTAGCTATTGCTCAAATATTGCTAGAACATATCTGATAGATGCCATCCCTACACAGACCAAGTCATATGAGATCCTTATGAAAGCTCATGAAGCTGCTATAGAAGCATTGAAGCCAGGCAATCCCATGAGTGCAGTTTATAATGCTGCAGCGGCAGTGATTGAGAAAGATGCCCCTGAACTACTTGCTCATCTAACAAAGTCAGCTGGAACCGGAATAGGCCTTGAATTCCGAGAATCTGGCTTAAATCTGAATGCCAAAAATGATCGTCAGATAAAAGCGGGTATGATTTTCAATGTTTCCCTGGGTTTACATAATGTTCAGGCAGAAACCAAGAGCGAGAAGACAAAGCAGTTTTCACTACTATTAGCTGATACTGTTTTAGTTAGTGAAGACAAACGTGACATCTTAACAGCAACTTGCTCCAAGGCTATTAAGGATGTTGCATATTCATTCAATGAAGATGAGGAAGATACTCCTGTGGTGAAGGTAGAGTCAAAGACTACAGAAGTCTTACCATCAAAGGCAACACTAAGGTCAGACAACCAGGAGATGTCTAAGGAAGAACTCCGTAGACAGCACCAGGCTGAACTTGCTCGTCAAAAGAATGAAGAGACCGCTAGAAGGCTTGCTGGGGGTGGTTCTGGTTCTGGTGATGGACGTGGTCCTGCAAGGGCTTCGAATGAGCTTATTGCATACAAGAATGTCAATGATGTGCCATATGCAAGAGAGCTGGTGATACAAGTTGACCAGAAGAACGAAGCTGTTCTCCTGCCTATCTATGGCAGCATGGTTCCTTTCCATGTTTCTACTGTTAAGAGTGTGACAAGCCACCAGGACAACCGCACCTGCACTATCCGCATCTTCTTCAATGTTCCTGGGATGCCATTCTCAAATGATAGCAAACTGAATTCTCAGGGTGCTATCTACTTGAAAGAAATTACATTCCGCTCAAAAGATACCCGGCATAGCAGTGAAGTTGTTCAGCAGATCAAAACTTTGAGGAGGCAAGTTGCTTCAAGGGAGTCTGAGAGAGCTGAACGAGCAACTCTTGTTACTCAGGAGAAATTACAGTTAGCAAACAACAGAATGAAGATGATGCGGCTTTCTGATGTGTGGATACGTCCTGCATTTGGTGGTCGTGGGAGGAAGCTTACAGGAAATCTTGAGGCACATTTCAATGGTTTCAGATATTCTACTTCAAGGGCTGATGAGCGGGTGGACATCATGTATGGTAATATAAAGCATGCCTTTTTCCAACCTGCAGAGAAAGAAATGATTACCCTCCTCCATTTCCATTTGCACAACCACATTATGGTTGGAAACAAGAAGACCAAAGATGTTCAGTTCTATGTTGAAGTGATGGATGTTGTTCAGACTCTTGGTGGCAGTAGGAGGTCGGCGCTTGATCCTGATGAAATTGAAGAAGAACAGCGTGAGAGGGATCGAAAGAACCGAATAAACATGGATTTTCAGAACTTTGTGAACAAGGTTAATGATCATTGGTCACAACCACAGTTCAAGGGACTCGATCTAGAATTTGATGTCCCTCTTAGAGAGCTTGGGTTTCATGGGGTTCCATATAAAGCTTCTGCTTTCATCATTCCGACTTCTACTTGTTTGGTAGAGCTGATTGAGACCCCCTTCCTG
Organism: Chloris gayana; assembly: GCA_031894775.1. Classification (NCBI taxonomy): domain Eukaryota; kingdom Viridiplantae; phylum Streptophyta; class Magnoliopsida; order Poales; family Poaceae; genus Chloris; species Chloris gayana. The sequence continues at coordinate 50,368 of JAUNZO010005061.1, read as the reverse complement.
GTGGTGAGCCTTAGTGAAATAGAGATTGTTAATCTGGAAAGGGTGGGCTTTGGAACAAAGAACTTTGACATGGCCATCGTGTTTAAGGACTTCAAGAAAGACGTTCTTCGCATCGATTCCATTCCTTCAACATCACTTGATGCAATAAAGGAGTGGTTGGACACGACCGACCTCAAGTACTATGAGAGCAGGCTGAACTTGAACTGGCGTCCTATTCTGAAAACTATCATTGAGGACCCTCAAAAATTTATTGATGATGGTGGTTGGGAATTCTTGAACATGGAGGCGAGTGACTCTGAAACTGAGGAAACAGAGGAATCAGACCAGGGTTATGAGCCCTCAGATGCAGAACCTGAATCTGAATCAGAGGATGATGATTCTGACAGTGCGTCCCTGGTGGATTCCGATGACGATGATGGTGAGGACTCTGAAGATGACTCTGAGGAGGAGAAGGGAAAGACCTGGGATGAGCTGGAACGGGAAGCTAGCAATGCAGACCGGGAGCATGGTGCTGAATCTGATAGTGAAGAAGAGAGGAGACGCCGGAAGGCGAAAACCTTCAGCAAGTCCCGAGCTCCAGAGCGTAGCTTCAAGGGAGCACCGCCCTCCAAAAAGTCCAGATTCAGGTGAAGAGTGAAGAGCGCAACAGATGGTGGACAGGGTTCCCAATTTAGGTTGCCTTGTAAAATTTGTCCTTGCTGTAGCGGGAGTGATTTGTATCTTTGTCGCTCTCTATCTGCCGTAGCTTACAGTGCATTTAGGTGAACAGTGACAGCCGAACTCTGGTGGTAGCAGATTAAATGAATCTTGAACTTGTCGTTGGAGTAAATCTGAGTTGGTTTATTCTGGTGTTCTGATTAATGTAATGTTTCCTGGTAATACTAGGTTGGACCTCCAGTTTGTATAATATTTATGCTGCAGTTACCTTTTGATCACTTGGTGGCAATGGTGATGCCGAGTGTAGCATGGACGTTGAAGTAGAAGGCATTGTCCTAATTTGTTTCATGCCGTAGAAAGTGGCCTTCTAAAACTTGACGGCAGTTGTTGGGTTCTTGCCTCATGGAGTCATGGATTTTTAAAACTGATTTGTGTAGTTGTATCCGAGTAGCACCCGCCTATTCTTGCCCTGCTTCAGCTAAAACACCTATACGTATTTGGATAGTCATATCGGATTGATAGCTTTGTCTACATTATGCCTTTTCAATTTTCATCTTGGGCTCATCAACCTTTTACTAGCGTGAGTTCATCTTATACCCATGATTTTAGGTCAAAGACTGCGGTGGTTCGGGCGTCAAGTGTCCCTACCTGTCTCCAGCTAGTAGTGTTGACCATGATCGACCACTTGCTCTGATCAGCGCCTGTTCCTTGAAGAGACAGGTGATGAGAAGCTTCAGATGTTTATGCCTGGACTCCTGGTTGAGTGACGGGTAATTATAAAATGTTTTTGACTTTCAGACATCATGTTTGATTGTCTGTCTTATTTAAAATTTTTGTACAAATATTGTTTATTTTATTATGGTTTGTTTCATCACTAAAGTTATTTTGAAAATAACTTGTTTCTTTTTATATTTGCACATATTTTTTAAATAAGACAAGTCTAAAAGTGTCTTATAATTTAGAACAGATGGAGTAGTATTATTGTTGTCAGCGAGGTCCCTGCTCAAGAGGCAGGGCGTCTCGTGCCACGCCACACTTCTAAACAGTTAATTCAACGGTGGAAATGGATAAATCACCTAAATGGTCTTTTATTACAACAGACTATTAATATTCAGAGTACCAGGAAATTGGTTCATTTCTGTTTCAAACCAACCGGACAGAAATCCAAACACTGCTGAATATAACAATATGCCGACTCAGGATAGAGAACCTGACTGTTTTAATTGGATCCACCTAACATTTGCTCTTGAACGAACCACAACTGCACCAAGTAAAATTCTGCTGTTACAGACTCCTCACCCTGACCTATAAAATTCTGAGGTTACAGTGTCGACACCAAAAAACTGAATAAACTTGTCCCATATAAGTCTGTAAGTGGTTCACAACTTTTCTCCTGCCAGCCAACGGCTGTAGAATGCAAGCGCCTCCTTGGGCTTATACTCTGGAACAGCATGCCCCGCGCCCTGCCATGATGCCACTTTGATGTTAGAAAGCTTCAACGAGCTCGCAAGAGAAAACATATACTAGCTATCGTTAGCAACTGATGTTATGTCCACTCACAGAAAAGAGAGAAACTGGAGAAAGCAATCCAATGGGACGCTATGAAAATTTAAGATACTCACATTGTCATTGAAAATCATGAAGTTGCACTTAATAAATGCTTAAATGTTAGTGTAGAAAATGACTAAATGTTATATGGGAAAAAGGTTTATGCTGTTTTTTTATTAGTACCCACTCAGTTCATTAACTGTTTCTTTTTAGTAATTGATATTATTTTTTTAAAAAAATTCAAGAGCAAAGTAAGAGGCTAGTAGTATTTCAAGAATTTATGAAAGTGTTCTGGCTAAGGACCTTGCTAGCAGAGGCAAAGGGTTGGTACCTTTATCGTGAGGAAGGTCAGATTGTGATCGTAACCTTCTGTATACCTGCAAGGGAATTTTTATTATATTATGCTAAAAGTCACCTCCAAAAAAGTAAGTTCTCTGAGATATGTCTTTTCTTTTCCTTAGGCAACGGGCCAGTACTAATTTAATTTACATGTATGTTTTTAAAGGACCTTCTTAACACGATACTAGTAGTATAGAAAATTTACATGTATGTCCAAGAACATACTATTTAACTCACTTAACTAATAATTTAGGGCCCCTTTGTAGGATTTCTCTAGAAAATTAATTCTCAAGAAAAAACAGATTCTCTAGAAATACAAATTCTCTACAAAAAAATCTTTTGGCAAAACAGATTCTCTTATGTATAAGATGGGCAGAGAAGCCATGTGAAACTATGTTGTTTGTACTCTAAGAAAGAGAGGGCTTTGAAAGGTCAGAGAGTCAGTGTAGAGTCAGTCTAAGAAAGAAAAGCCTCGTGATTATTTTAACCTTTTGGAAAGCTTCTCATAAAATTCGGAGCAGAAGCACTTTGAAAAATCCTATCAAACAGGGTCATAGATTTGTACTTTAAGGTATTATCTGTTGAAACATGTAACAGATGAGATATAGCCAAGTTTGGATAGACTATTTGGCAAAAGTAATCAGAGTTATTATGGATCCATGGGAGCCGTGGATGGTGGCATTGTTTATATTATTCATGCCTGTGGTGATTCTAATAAGGTCAACTGTTTGAACAATGACAGAACATCATACCCTGCAACTTGCTTATTGAAGTACCATGGCCGCCATCTGTCAACAACTTTGTAGCTCATCGATTTTACCCATGCTTCAGTTCCAGGGAAGGGAATGCACAGATCATGGTCTCCACTGCAACATTGCATGACATAGACAAACATTGTACAGGTACCGCTAGTTGTGACACATTTATCTACTAGAAGCATGTTTTCACTTTTCAAAATTGGCATTGAAAGATTAAAAAATAAAAGCTTCACCTATCAACATAGAATTCATATTGACAAATCAGTCACGATATGTGTAATGAAGTTAATCTTACAAGGTACATGTAATCTTATAGGATCACAGTTCACGTGCTGATTTGCTAAAGGATTGCTTACTAGTGAAATACTGTAGGAGTAAATTTTCGGTAAGACATTGTTCCTGCATTTGACATCCATCTCATTTATTCTGAATGAAGCTCGGAGGCGCAGGCTTCTCCAATTATTAATTAGAGAATAGGTAGCCAATAACCAACCATTGTTTTTTATATGGTGATCTAATTCATTTTCTAGTAGCCAGAATGTTCAGGATCCACAAATTACTTAATTGAACATTCCAAGAAGATAAATGTTTCTGGATTTCTTCCTGTACCTGTAAATTAGCACGCGATATCCCAAGGCTGTGAGCTTCTTGTGATAGCTTATCATTGTTCCAGTGTCATGAGTATAGTCTATTCTTGCGGTGTACAGTTCCCATGAGCCAATTAAGATTTTCTGATATGCCAAATTGAGGTGGTTTAGCAGAAGAAAAGTTAGCGTAACTATGTCTTAATTTGAATGGTAATTTGACTATACACACAGTATACCGGTTTGGCATGAATTGCAGCTCTGACATCTTCGTCATCAAGCCATATAGTAGCAAGTTCATCACTCTGCAAGTACATGTAAATTTTAAGCAGATGAAGTGAAAACCCAATCTTCTATCCCCAAGACAAACTAAGATAAGGCAGTAACAATTCTATATTTTGCACACATTGATCATTGAACTAGTCCTGCTGTTGGGTAAAAGATGTTTAAGGTTAATTGTTTTAGGACAAAGCTGTATTTTTCTCATAAAAATAGGGGCAACCGTGCAACAACTTGGGTGAAAACATGTCCAATTTTGCAAAGTCTCAAAAAGAGGTCCAAAATCAGAATTGGACTTGGAAATGAGGGCAGATTTGCAAATGCCCCTTAAGTCTCTTTATGCACGATGAAAATTCTGAATGTACAATGGCTGCCGATTAAGTAGAAGCTAAGAGCCCAAGATATTGTCCTAAATAATTCGGTTCATACCGTACAGGGAAGTGATCTACCCCCAAGGCCTGGCCACATTGGAACACGTCCATCCTTGAGAGCAAGACGGAGGGGCCAAGAACGCCCTGCCATTCGCTTTCTCACTGGACATTGTCTCTCTGTCTCCCCTAGCCTTCTAAAACTTGGTGGCAAGCTGCTGTTGACGAACTCTGCCTCTTGGATCTGAGGATGATGGTAGCAAGGAGCAAGGGTGTTGTACTTGTTCAGGTCTTTTAGTTCCTGTCAGATGCCAAAAATGGAGGCTATAAAGAATTATAATGCGTTGTCAATTTATATGTTGCGGCTTGGAGACTTTACCCAGCGCACTCTATCTATGTGTTCCTGGCATAGATCATCCACGTTGCCCCAGAATTTACCATGGCAAGTAGCTTTGACATCCTGAAACGAAGTGTCAGATCACTTTTTGCTTACAATTTGTTAGGAAGGAACATTATTTGCCGCTGGTCAGCTGAAACCTTCTGCCATCACCCTGGCACTTATAGAAACAGATTATATTGCAAGCAAGCATGAAGCATCAGCATAACAGTACCTCAAACATGTCAGTTGAGATGAGGCCCATCCCATGTGCAAATGGCACAAATGAGTTGAAATCATAGTCGTCATCAGTTACTCCATTGCCGATAAGATATCCCTGAATAAAGTTTTAAACTTCAACTTTAAACTAAGTTTTGAATTAGGTAGTCAATTGAAAGAATGAGACTCAAGGAATAATAACCTTCAAATTGATTGTTGGCTTCGTACCTATCTTTATCCCTGTCAGGAAGGACATAAACTTAAGATTGATCTTTTTAATGTGATGTACATCTCTGTTTGTCAGCAGAGTGCCAACCTTTGACAATTTCATCGGCAATAGTAGGGATATACACCCCTGCGTATGACTCCCCGGAAATGTAGAACGAGTTCGACTGAAGGTCAGGGTATAACTCAAACCACTGACAAAACACATTATACATCAGTAATTAGATGTGAAGGTTAATGTTGAGTAACCAAAGTAGAGAGTACCTTCAAAAGGAACTTGTGCGCATCTGCTGCGGTTTTCAGGTCACCTGTCGTGTAATCCGATTTGTTTAACGAGTACGACATCCCGACACCCGCAGGTGATCGAGTCCAGGTACAGCATGTTTGAAACCTATCCATATTGCAAGTCGAGCAAGTATGAAATTAGAATTATAAATTCATCACCAAGCAGTGGCGAAGCCACTAGTATGGCAAGCTGTGGCTCCTGCCATACCTCCCACCGCCGGTGAGATCCTCTGCGGCGCTGCAATTTTTTTTCTCAGCTGAGCCCTGCTTATGCGTTTGTTTCGTGTTCGGTGGAAGAAGAGGAATAGGAAGACGAACGGTTATGGTTTATGGGCTTTTTTTTCTTTACAAGGGGGCTTACGGGCTGGTGTGATTGACTTTTTTTTTTTGGACTTTCCATCCGATCAGAAAAAAAGCCTTGGGCTTGTGACAGAAATGCCTGGTGCGATTGTGTGCACCACGCCGCTGGCCTCCAACGCTCCACGATCGTTGATGCTAGATCGAGATGGACAGTAAGGGCAGAGAGAGTAGGCCAAGTCATCGACGTTAAAAAAAAGAACAAATCCAGATAGCAGCTGGATTAAGAAAATAAATAAATAAATCTTGAGGGTATATATTCAATAAATAATTACTTATTAAATTTTTATATTTTCATATAATTATAGTTTTCTATTAGTATATATATATATATATGCAAATTAGTATAGTACGACCACCATAGCTAGATTTTGATTCCGGCTTCGCCACTGTCACCAAGCAGCAGGATGTCAGTCAAACTCTGCCTGCGAAACTATTGTTGAAAGGAAACATGCAGAATTTATAGTTTTTTTAAGGAATTTCACAAAGGAAAAGAACTAATTAAATCACAACCACTCGTTTATGGATCATGTCAACTATATCCACATCCACTTGTTTCCAAATCCTGTGTTGTGTGGGGACAGAATGAGATGCACGGGATACCTTGATGCATAAACAATCTTTCTTCCTACTGATCAGTCGACTGAATGCAGTGAAACCGTTTAGTTGACCACGTGTCGCGCGGCCATAGGCAGGCGCGTGTTGCAGGATACGGGCATGCACACAGGAGCGCGTTGGCTTAACGGATCTGGTTCGTTTTGATTAGATTTGATTTAATTTAGAGCCTGAAAAAATTGTAGGGTTATGTGTCTTTGTATAAGATGCATTACAATTTTTTTTGTCATGTATTCCTATAGAGAAATATATTTTGTATTTATTTACACTATTCTCTCTTAAGGGGTCTGAAAAAATAGGAAACCCAAAAACCGATTGAAAAATAGCAAGCCCCATATAGAAGTCAGGAGGAATCCTCAAATTGATGGGTACCTTTGACCAGCTGTATGGGTTGAGATGCAGCCTGGGCAGGCCGCTTGGTGTGCTTCCCGGCTCGAAATTGAAAGGACCGTTCTCGTAGACGAAGCCGTCGAAGCTGGAGCATCCCGGGCCGCCGTTGAGCCAGACCACGACGGGGTCGGCGGCCGGGTCGCGCTCGGAGAGCACCAGGTAGTAGAAGAGGCTCCTCTCGCTGGCCTCGTCCACGGTTACGTATCTGCACGCAACGCGAGCGAGAGCACCGTTGCAAGAATCAAAGACCGTTATTGTGCAGCTACCGGAGCAGTGTGTGAGCGATCGGTTAGACATGTATATACCCGGAGTAGTGGCTGGAGGGGAAGGAGCCATGGAAGCCCGGGAGGCCGGTGACGAGGTGGTGCTCCGGGGCTGCAGCGACGATCGGGGTGAAGAGCAGTGGCGCAGCGGCCGCGACGAGGAGCAGGAGGATGAAGGGACAGGAGGTTTCCATCAGGAAACAAGTGCTGCTTCTGAGTGCAGCAGCACTCAGTTGCAGCAGGTAGAAGAGCTAATCAGGGACGACGATGACGGATTTGGTAAGGGGTAGCCCTCTCGCGTGACGCGCGTGTGTGTTGGATTCGTTCCGGAAAAGGGCCGATGGCATTTCACAAAGGGCCAATTTCTAATCTCGAATCCTTCATCACAAATGTCATTATCCCATATATGCCATTCAGATTGATTTTTTTATCTCTTCTGGAAGACCGTTTTGCTCATGGTGTTGACTTGATGTTGAATTTGTAAATCCCCTTTTTATTATACCACATTGTAATGAGAGATACTGATGATGACTATTATTTGTTTGGTTATTACTAATGCATCACATATTAGTAATATACCATATAATATTTTTAGAATAGTAAAATTAACTGAAGTGTTACAACAAATAGTAAAATCAAGTCAAAAATAAAAATATTATTCTCGTATATTTTTTCACATAATCATGATTGGATTGAAGCTATTTTCGTGCCAAACATAATGTGTAATTCTTTGAATATTGTCTGCATGAAATTTCATCTAATAATGGATTATGTTTTCATGCATGTTGGATGTACAACTCATCGATTTTTCAGTAATATTAGTTTTTTTTAAAAAAAAATCTTCGAATTCTTAGTGGATTTACTATCAAATATTTGGATTCAAAAAAATGGGCTCACTTGTGGGTCTTTCATCATTGCCAAGTTTGACTCACTTGTGGGCTCTACCTTAGTAAAGATAAGGTAGAAAAGCAATATGGTCACTTAGCAAAATAACGGTGAGCTTGTTTTGACGGTGTTAATGGCCATGGGATGTACAAAATAATTTTGCAACCCAGTGGTGTATGTAGGATTAGAGGTTTTGTATTGGCAAATAGGATATTTAAGCAGATTACAATGACATATAAGGAAATGAGATCCCACCTATCTTATATTTACTAATAATTGGAGCCATCTTCTGGGGCTTTCACATTAATCGGAAGAAAATACAAGAAATTACAAGGAAAAAGCAAAACATCCGACCATTCAATTGCATGATTAATAAATCACAGACATCAGATTTAACATAATAAAAATTACCCAACTTTGCCACTGAAAAATATATCCTAATATACATCTGTACCCCTTCACCGTATCCCTTCAGGATATCTATCTTTGGAATGTCCTATATTCAACTATACAGGCTACGCTTGACCAATAACGTACAAATGATGAATAACATAAGGTTCCTCAGGGCAAGGCCAGAGTGGGCGACCGCCCAGGGCGCCCAAAAAACTAGGGCCCTATTTTTCTAATAACCTTTGTCGTAGTAAGAGAAAAATTTCAAGAAATCCCAAATATGGTCTAGCTCCAATTCATAAGGGTGTCTTGGCTGTTCGTCTTCTTCGGACCAATCGCCTCTCGCATGCTACGGTGCTCCGTGCGTAATTACTCCGGCAACTTGTCTTATGTTTTGACTAAACAACGATCTTAAGTTTCAACAACAGGGTAGGCGTGGGCAAGGTGGGCGCTGAATGAGCTGCCTAGTTACCTTGGCATCCTGGTTCTTCTTGTGCTGCACGCTGCTAGTGTTGTTGATATCAAAAGGAAATCCCCAGTTTGATCTTCGCTGTAGGTGCTCGCTAGAACCCTCAATGTTAATATGCTCCATAATTACACACTACTGGAAAAGAGCCCTGCAATAGCGGGCGTTTTGGCCCTGCAATAGCGGCCATTCCGGGCGCTATTACGCACACGTTATTGCATGGTCGGACCAGCAATAGCGCCCACGACCGCCCGCTATTGCAGGAAACCCTGCAATAGCGGGCAGGGTGATGTCATCCGCCCGCTATTGCAGGCAACCCATCAATAGCGGGCAGCTGACATCAGCCCGACCGCTATTGAAGAGTCACCCTACAATAGCGACAGATGACATCACGAAGGCCGATATTGCTGTGTGACCCTTCAATAACGGGCAGATGACATCACTCGTGCCCGATTTTGCTGTGGTTTTGCCAATATCGTGTCATCTGTCCGATATTGCTGGCCTAGACAAGCAATATCGTCTAGTGACATCATCGTGTCCGATATTACTAGCATTTTCCGAACTGAAACAATTATTACTATTTGTTTTATTTTTCAGGTGATAAATTCAAATATTTTTACAGAACTGAAAATATATTCACACTATATACGCAAGACCATAGAAATAATCATTAAAGCATTTATATGTACATACGGCATAGTTGTCATCCATTTTACAATATCCACATACATATACATCATGTTTCTAATACACAATATTCATCCATCAAAACACAACTAAATTACAATTTATTCCGCCACTTCGGCTCTAGTGCCTTCAATCTCTACTCCTCTGTCTTTGAATTTTGCACAATTACATCTTGGTGGCCCTTTTGACCGCTGTAGCTATACAAGTCTTCATGCATTGCAACATCACTTAGAGGATCAAAATACTTGCCTCTTTCATTACAAAACTCACGAATCATGAAGCGGAGGAGTTTGGCTGCAATGAGCTCAAGCGTGCTTCATAAAAGTAAGTGCTCGCTGGAACCCTCAACGTTAATATGCTCCATAATTACACAATAGGGCTAAGAAGCTGCACGCAGAGTGCTGCATGCTAGTGCCAAGCTTACTAGGTTTTGTTGATTTTAGGGCCCCCTTTTGCTTTTCGCACAGGGGCCTCAAATTCATAGTGACGGCCCCGGGTTCCTTTGCTCTTTTCAAGAAACAAGATACATGTGGTGTATTAGTAAATCAGGACTCCTCCACGTACAAGCATGACATTATTTGATTAATTAAAATTTTAACGACAGTTTACCCTCATTAAGTATAATGCAACCCGTGGGGTTCATTCCCGATCTTTCGATGAGAGTGGAAGATAATTCGATTGATGATGGAGTCGACGTTCACGGCCCGACTACAACATCCCAGCACGCTGCGCCTTAGCAATCGATACACCGCCTCCAATAGTTGCCGTGATCTTGTGATGCACGACAACCCGACCACGAGGGCACTCGTCCTGTAAGCAGTCGAGAACAAGCAAGAACAAGTGGAAACAAGCACTGAATTGCTAGATTTAATTGAAGGTTCACAACCGAAAACACAACATGATAGGGTTCCGAAAATGAATGGCAGACTGAATACGCGGGCACTACAGCAAGTAGCCAAAGCTAGCTCTAATCAACAAAATCCAATCTGTTCTGGTGGTGGCTAGGGGAAATCAATAGGTAGAATCACAAACTCAAGGGTCATGGTTTCGTGTTTCAATCCTAAGACGCGTCCGTAATGGGCTCAACTAGATACACTGTTCGTTAGACCAAAACTAGATAGTTCTAATATATCTGCATCTAAACGAAGATTATGGTCGACTCGAAGAAGATATGGACTTGATCTCGGATCCGTTGGAAAGTAGACTCCGTAAGCTTTCCATGCTATGCTTGAATGCTATTAATGACACATGATAAATTATTTTCTTGGTGATCAGTAATGCAGCATGCATCACATATTAGTAATATACCATATAATATTTTTTGAAATAATAATATTAATTTAAATATTACCAAAATAGTAAAATCAAGTCACAAAATATGAAAAATATCATTCTGATTTTAGAGTACATTTGTTTCAGCATAATCATGATTGGATCGAATCTTTCAAGGACATGATTCGAAATCCAAGAGAGTATGACAGTATCAGTTCAAGAATTCTACTGCCGAGAAGAAGATTCAACTTTTCGTGAAAGCAATTTTTTTTTTGTGGATAAACTATGGACTTTACATTTGTAGATTAGGTAGCTGGTTTTGTCGGTTTACTCCAATTTTTAGTTGTACTTGTGATTTATTTGTTTTATATGCTTCCAATTTACATTAATTAATTCGAGTTTATTTTAGGGTATTTGTAATTAAGTTGTAAGTAAATTTTTTAGGTCACCATTATATTAAAAGAAATTATTTTTGTTGCAAAATTCTATCAATAAAGTGGTACAAAACTGGATTAGTATCCATTCCCTACGAACTCTTTGTAAAACAAATGTAAAAAAGAAAATTTATGGTATTCATATAGGATACTCTTTATATTTATCTACATGATACTCTTTGATCTGCCATACGAGCAGCTAGCTCCCAGTTGATGGGCTGTAAGCCACATCCTCAATGGGCCCTGCCTCACGTATCTGCAATACAATGGAACAACATAAGAGCGCAAGGTCCAAAAAGCCAGCTTTCTTCTTCCTCTATCTGTCTGTTTCAAGACCACGACTGCACGTACGGCGGCAGGCCATGGATAGTCGGCGGAGCTTGCTACCAAAGGTGCTTTTCGTCACAACAGAATACCGAATTTACCAGGATAACTTGACGCACTCGTTTGATGAACTCCAGGGCAAAATGGCCAAGGCTACAACATGTTGGCGGCACAGCATGCGTTACGCCAAGATTTGGCGGAATCAAGCTTTCGAGAGAAAAACAACATGTCCAAAAACATATGAATTCTGCCAAACGAGCCAAAGCACATACGATTGGATCCACGTACTACAACTAAGTAAACAAAAATTGCAACACCAAAAACCAGCGCAATGACGATAGGCTTGTAGCGGTGATCACAATTATAATAACATGCATATTCATGCTATAATAGCTTTTTATTACACAGGTTCGCTACTATTATTACAGTAGCGAACCGTGGACTTAAAATAAGTAAAAAACGTCCATCTCTGACAGCTTATTTATATTTGACTATTTAGACATTACCATGCACGCACACAACACACTGCGGCCAGAGCGCTGCATCCCATACGTAGATAAGGCGATGGTGGATCCTAGCCGGATCATCAGGGCTCCGCGGCGGCGAAGCTACATCCGTTCCGATTGGCAGAGAGCATGTGTGGCGCCTCGTCAATGGCGAGCCACTGATCCACGGCCCACTTGTGCGTCATGGAGGACACAGTGCCCTGGCCCAGCTGGGTGACCATGACGTAGTCCACGTACCAGCCCGGCTTGTGGCCCGACCCGTCGGAGGTGATCACCATGTTGCAGGGCTCGGACGGCATGCACGGCCCATTTCCGCCGAACCTGTCGAGGTCGCCCTTCTCGAAGTAGTCGTGGCCGGCAGACATCTCGCCCCACGATTCCAGGTTGGGGATCACCAGCGTCGGGCCGCTGGCAGCGCTCACCTGCAGCGACACGCGGGCGTCGGTGCCGGCGTCTCTTCTTCCTCCCGTCTGCACCAGGATCTCGAACCTGCACTGGGCGGCCATGGCGCTGCTTGCGGTGAAGGCAAGGAGACAGGCCATGGCGAAGAGAAGCTTCATGTTGGATCGAATCGATGTGTGCGATGAGTATCTAGTATAGAGTGATTAATTACTTGTGATGATGATGGGTGATATTGATTTGGCACCGAGGTCCCTTTTATAGGCAACGGCCCATGGTTCAAAATCCCGATGGAAACCGGTCCGGTTTCCACGGATTCCGGATTTCCGGTGCGGACCGGGACACTGGGAAGTGCGGAATCCCGGTGGATCCCGAGCCGTGATTTTGTAGCAATCCGGAATCCCGGCCGGGAAGTCCGGGATCCCGGTCCGGTTTTGCCGGGAAAAAATCCCGGACTGTAGCGGGATTTCAATCCATAACGCATTGGCGATCGTTGCCTTACATGATGTGGTCAATGTTCATCATGTAGTAGCCTCTCTGTCTCATCTCCTGTTGCGAATACCGTGGCCTGTCAGGGACGCAAACCATGAGCTAGCTAGGACGGGTTCCACTCTGCGTGGAATATCTGCTTGTGAACGCATGCATCGATTCCGAAAAGAGGCTGCCCGGCAAGCTTGCTTGAGGAAATTAATTAATGTTCAATTTTGAACGCAACAACAAGTTGCAGAAATATTCGAAACATAGGTAGCTACTGTCACGACCAATCTGGAAGACTGGAACTCTGATCTCAATCAACTTCTTCCAGGAGGTTTTCCATGGTTTCAAGTTCAACCCGTTCAGTTCTTCTATATTGGCAACGCAAACGTTGCACACTTAGTTCATGGTAGACACAGCATAAGGGCAATTTATGACATATAAAGAATTAAACCATATTGTTTTATTTATTAGACAAATAACAATATTATCTTATTATAAATATAACATTTTGTGAATAATTTATTCTTGTATATCGGTTCCTCTAATCGTCAAAGAAATATCACAGTGTTATTGAGGCCTACAAAGGCTACTCTCTTTTTTTTAACCGCCTGGGGATTATTCGATAGCGTTGTTTGGGTGCCATGCAGCCAGGTGGGACTTGGACTTGGTTCTCTCCTCACAAGAACATAAAAGCAATTAAATTGGCCCATGACGTGCTGATATCGATCCAAAAACATTGAACGGCCAAACGGTCAAATATAACGTTCTCTCCACAGGGAAAACTGTGAAAAGATTCGGGAATAAGAAACTGCGAAAAGAAGTCATCAAGTGACTCCTGGCGCACCAGACTTTCTAGTTAACTATAAGCTAGCATGACCCGCAGTTATAACTTTGTAGTGAGTTCTCAAGCAAATTATAATGCCATAATAAAATGGTGCCCAATAATATACAAATTAATAGAAGTGTGAGTATGCAATATATGGAGGATAAGAATAAAAGGACCATTAATTAACTATATGTAAATTTCGATCAACGAAATATATAGCAGTTTCCAGTAACTACATGGTCCTAACAATAGGCCGGTCAGGACTCTTTAACTATGAGAACATATATCGGTTTCCTGTGGCAACATGTGAATAAATCAAATTCTGCGTAATCAACTTGTGCATGTTGACACGTAGAATGTTCAATAGTGGGCCTTACACTATACTCGTCCTTTCAATAAAGACTACGTCTAAGAGCGTAGCTTTTGCCTAACTTCAATCAACTACTAGCACAACACTATTTACACATGTACCTCTCTTTTGTACTCGCAGATGATTTACATGAAACAATCAACAAGTTGCATGATCCTAATTCTAATCTACTGCTTCCAAACTATTATTACCTACTAGCACAATGGTGATTTAGTGAACATGAATTTGTATTGTTTTAACTGGAAATTTAGTATCTCCAGCTATATATGCCTTTTCTTTGATGCTCTATCTAGAAAATTCATTGGTTCTATATCATCTTGACCATTAACATGTTGGACTATCAGTATTATACTTTAAATGGTTTTACAGAATTATACTTTTACTAATGATTATTTATATGAACCATAGCCATTTTGGAGAAGAATAAAAATCCAAACACGCCGGAATTATATAAAATTTTCCTAAACTAACAGAGTTTCTAGAATAGTCACTCAAACATTGAATTATGGTATGTATTTTAAAGTGTTCTAACATTAAACTGTATTTAATTGGGTTTGCTAATAAATTATAAAACTATGTACAGTAAATAAAATAAGATTTCAGGGACTTTCTAGAAAATGATAGGAGTAGTTTAGGCTGGTGCAAAGAGCAAAGCAGGTGTAACACCCCACAAATTAAGCAAGCAAAGAGATGCTACTAAACTATAACTACAATTCAAACAATAAAGTATTGATGAATAACAACACCGCGGAAGCAATAAGATAAATAAACTTCATCACATAAAGATAAATTTCCATTTAGCAATTTATCTGGCTAGTGTGTGTCATTCAAATTTAGTGGAGGCAATTCAAATAATAGAGTTAAAGCATGTAGACCACAACGCTACGTTTACTTGCCTTCACCAATCAATGATTAATTGAGAGTTAAGCACGCTCCGGAGGGGCACCACCTGATTATAAATAGTTCTCAGCACTAATTCAACAATACAAATAAAGCAAACAATAAGTAAAGCGCTCCTACGGTCGCTCGCAAAGGTAAGCCCCAAAACAGCCCCAAACGTCAAATTTCTCTACACAGGACAGTCAACTTCATATTTTCATAACTATTTTTATAAGATAGATAAAAGGATGAATAAATACACTACGAGCAACTACACAAAATTTTCTACCACTTTGGTATTCAACTCAAAATTTAATTTGAATATCTACTGGACGTAAAATAGCATAGAAAACAGCACTGTCATCTGTCCTTGAACTGCAGGACAGTCAACTTTAGAAATGCATATCTCACTCAATACTCATCAAAATACAGAGATTAAATACTCCATGGAAAGATGATGAAGTTTACTACAAAATCCTCCACAACATGGGATAACAATTGACCTCTAGAACTAATTAAATAGCCACGAAACATATACTGTCACAACTGCGACTAAAGAAAACTGAAATTTTGACAGTCATATTCAGATAAGCATAACGCCTATTATACTCAACCAAAAATTACAAATAAATACTTGCTGGAAAGATCTCGAGATGCCTTACAACTTTTATAAAAACATATTGGTGAGATTCACAACACAACGCCTCCAAAAATATGTTTAAGCGAATCCTATGCAGACTGCAACGAAAACGCAGACCAGCTAGGTGACTATCTCGCTTCTTCTATTGCTAACTAGTGATTAAGGCGCTAATGGCCGGAACTAATCAAAGTATGACGTAGCTAGCAGAGAGAGGGAATTACGCTCTTGGAAGAAATAGGCTACGATCTCTTCCTCTCTTCACACTGCACCAATCCCCTCAAATTACTTGCTGCCTTTCTACTGCCGTTCCTTGCATGGTTTGGCATGGATCAATTCAACAGAATCTCAAATCCCACCAATGTTGACTAGGGAGAAAACTTACCTAATGTGTTCACCGTTCTTAGCAGGGAGAATACAACGGTTGCCGTGATCTTCTAATATAAATCTACGTGAGCAATGCTACGGCAGCCAAAAAGTCATGGGTAGGGGAATAGGTTTTGGCATTTCCTCTCCCTCATGGTGGAATCTTAATTAGGCCACAAATAAAACCCACTAAGTCCACTAATTAAGCCCAAAAAAAAAAAAAATTATTATTCTGAAGCGTTACATTCTACCCTCCTAAAAGAGAATTCGTCCACGAATTCCATCGTCTCTACGATACTTCAAGAATTTAAACGAGATAAACAACTCGTAGAACTCACCGGTCTCAAAAAGATTGGGGTACTTCTTACGCATATGGTCCTCAAGTTCCCAAGTAGCTTCGCGCTCAGTTTGGTTCGTCCACAAGACCTTGACATATCTGATTGTCCGATTGCGCATTACACGCTCCGACAACTCCAATATACGCAATGGTTGACAATCAATAGTCAAGTCTTGTTGAATAATAACCGGTTCAACCTCTATCCTCTTCTCCGGATCCTTTAAGTATTTTCTCAACATAGAAACGTGAAACACTGGGTGTACTCCAGCCATAGACTCGGCAACTGCAGACGATATGCCGGTGAACCAACTCGAGCCGTAATCAAATAAGGTCCAATATATCTCGGGCTAAGCTTCCCTTTGATACCAAAACGGACAATTCCTTTTGTCGGTGACACCTTGAGAAGGACTTCGTCACCGACTGCAAACTCCACATCCCTGCGCTTGAGATCCGCATAACTTTTCTGCCGACTACGAGCAGTCAAAATATTTTGGCGGATCTGGCGTACCTTTTCATGAGATTGTTGTACCCAATCTGGTCCTACCAACAATTGCTCACTTGGTATTTCCCAACACAATGGAGAAACACATTTTCGTCCATACAAAGCTTCATAGGGAGCCATCTTGATACTCGCTTGATAGCTATTATTATAAGCAAACTCAGCCAATGCAAGATGATCCTCCCAACTTCCCTTCCATGAAAGAACACAAGTACGTAGCATATCCTCTAAGGTCTGTATAGTACGCTCGGATTGGCCATCCGTTTGAGGGTGGAAAGCGACACTCAAATCCAGCCTCGTCCCCAAAGCGGTATGCAAACTCTTCCAAAAATTGGACACAAATTTAGAATCTCGATCCGAGACGATAGACTTTGGCACACCATGTAACCTTACAATTTCCTTGATGTACAAGGGAACAAGATCCGCAGCAGAATTTGTGCTCTTCATTGGAATAAAATGGGCAACCTTAGTAAGTCTATCAATAACCACCCAAATGGCGTCTCTACCTCGAGGAGAGCGAGGTAAACCAACCACAAAATCCATGGTAATATTCTCCCATTTCCATTGTGGAATCTCTAGAGGCTTTAGTAGACCCGCAGGCCTCTTGTGCTCAGCCTTCACCTGCTGGCATACTCCACAAGATGCCACGTACTTAGCAATATCCACTTTCATCCTCTTCCACCGAATGTCTCGCTTAAGATCTCTATACATCTTGGTCTCTCCAGGATGAACCGTGTATGGAGTTCTATGAGCCTCTCTCAAAATGTCCATCTTCACCTCCGAGTTCCGTGGCACACAAAGACGTCCCTTGAAACGGACCACATCAATATCATCAATGCTGAACTCACGAGGTCTGCCATTAGCTATCCTTTTGCGAACCTCCTGAATCAAACGATCGTCTCGTTGTGCCTCGCGCACTCTGTCAACAATGGGTGACCGAATGAGCAATTCGGTCTCCACTCTAGCAGCGCCAGCGTAGCATAAGGAGACACCCGGGCGATCCAAGTCTCGAATTAAAGGCATTGCCACCCGAGGAACACCGGTCCTACTGAGGGCATCAGCCACCACATTTGCCTTCCCGGATGATATTGGATTGTAAGATCATAATCCTTTATCAATTCAAGCCATCTACGCTGCCTCAAATTCAAGTCCTTCCGAGTAAAAATGTATTTGAGGCTCTTATGATCCGTATAGATATCACAAACCTCACCATAAAGATAATGCCTCCATGATTTTAGAGCAAAAACCACAGCAGCTAACTCTAGATCATGAGTAGGATAATTTCTCTCATGCTTCTTCAATTGTCTTGAGCCATAAGCAATTACCTTGCCCTCTTGCATCAACACACAACCAAGTCCAATACGGGAAGCATCGGTATACACGGTGAACCGCTTGCCACTCTCGGACAAGGCTAAAATAGGAGCATTCACCAACTTGTTCTTCGGAGTTTGAAAACTAACTTCACAGGCATTGGTCCATTCAAAAGAGACACCCTTCTCTCGTGAGTTTAGTCAGCGGCTTTGCAATCGTGGAGAAATTCTGCACAAAACGCCGATAGTAGCCAGCAAGGCCCAAGAAGCTACGAATCTCGGTCACATTCGTAGGTCTCTTCCATTCAACTACGGAAGCAACATTCTTGGGATCAACCTTAATGCCATGCTGGTTAATAATATGACCAAGAAAAGCCACTTCGGATAGCCAAAATGCACATTTCTTCAACTTAGCATAAAACCGATTCTTTCGAAGCGCCTCAAGAACAAGACTAAGATGACCCTCATGTTCTTCCTCGGACTTAGAGTAGATCAAGATATCGTCGAGGAAAACCACAACGAAGTCATCCAAGTACTCATGCAACATCCTATTCATGGCTTCCATAAAAGCAGCAGGGGCATTTGTTAGTCCGAACGACATAACGACATATTCAAAATGCCCGTACCTCGTGCTAAAAGCCGTCTTCTCAATATCCTCATCCCGTATTCTCAATTGATGGTAGCCAGAATTTAAATCGATTTTAGAGAATACCTTGGCACCTCTCAATTGCTCGAAGAGCACATCAATACGAGGCAAAGGATATTTATTCTTGATGGTCACCTGGTTTAGTGCACGATAATCCACACATAACCTCTTGGTTCCATCCTTCTTCTCAACAAATAGCACCGGAAAAGCCCAAGGTGACTTGCTAGGTCTAATGAAACCCTTAGCTAGAAGATCATCCAATTGCCTCTTCAACTCTACTTGCTCCTTTGGTGCCATCCGATATGGACTCTTATAGATAGGTTGTGTACCAGGAATCAACTTGATTTCAAAAACAGCATCCCGAGTAGGCGGAATACCCGGAAGCTCAAGTGGAAAAACATCGGAGTAATTGCGGACAACTCGAATATCATCCACTCGCACAACAACCTCAGCCTCTCCGACCATAGAAAACAGAATTCCGGACTTTCTTGTCCAGCGGTCGGGAAATAGATGGTACAATAAGGCAAGGGTGTACTTCATAGGACTTCCAGCAAAAATCACCTCTCTACCGGAAGGTGCATGTAAAGATATTGTCTTCCAAAAACAAGAGATCATGGCTTTGTATTGAGAAAGCCAATCCATTCCGAGAATAGCATCAAAAATGTCCAATGGAATGACCACAAGATTAGCCACAAAATTCTCATCCGCCAAGTGAACCACACAACCGGGACAGACAAAAGTACTAGAAATAGGACCTCTAGCAGAACCGACAGTAATAGACTGTCCAATCTGCTGCACCGAGATACCCGTACGACCCACAAAAGCCTTCGAGACAAACGAGAAGCTAGCGCCAGAATCAAATAGTACAAATGCATCAAATGAGTCAATAGATATGGTACCCGTGACAACATCTCCACGGTCCCTAGCATTACCTGCGGGCAAAGTATACACCCCGGGCACACCAGTCGATGTAGAAGGTACAGAAAAACCAGTTGGCGTAGAAGTAAAGGAAGTAGACGGAGTAGGGCCTTGATAAAGCCAATATGCACCACTTGGAGAAGGTGCATGTGAAGAACCCACCGTCGATGTCACTGCAGGCATCGATACAAATGGTTGCGAGGAAGGTGCGGGAACATACTCGTTGTGCCGATGGTGTGGGCATGTACTGCTGTACAGAAGGCATAGGCAAGAACCGTGGCACCGAAGCAATATTATGCTGCATCCCAGGAGAAATACCAGCCATCATATGTGCAGTACCATGCTGCCCCGAAGAAGAACTTGCCACTGGCTCCCAAATCACCTTGCTGTTTGGATTCTTCCTACACACAACATCCTTGTGGTCCTTGCCACACCTGGAACACCGGCCACTCCATCGGCAATCCGCACGGCGATGAGCATCACCACAACGGAAACAAACAAGACCCAATCCGGGCTTAGCAATAGGCCGGAACCGAGTAGAGCCTCCTCCGGAACCACCACCTCCCGACGTACGAGATCGAGAAGAATTACCGCCATAAGGATGGTGACGGTGATTCTTATCCTTCTTCCGAGCAGGGCCTCCAGTCCGACCCTTCCGATCTTTCTCGTCCTTGAGAATGATCTCCTCCTCTCAACTCATCCGTGTAGTCATCCTGCACCTCAACTCCCAAAGCACGCTCAACAATAGAGCGAAAATCCTCAAGAACAAAAGCACCAAGGACTCGACGGATAGAAGCCTTCAAGCCCTGTCTCGAAAATCCTTGCCTTCTCATACTCATTGTGTGCCACATGAGGTACAAAGCGCACAATTTGGTTAAAGGCAATCTCGTATTCAGCCACAGTCTTCTTGCCTTGATGGCACTTCTCAAGCTGGGTTTTCATCTTATCCATAAAAGCAACCGGATAAAACCTCCTCTCAAATTGCCCAACAAATTCCCCCCAAGAAAAAGGACCATAAGTAGCTGAACGAGAGGATAACATATTTCTCCACCATACTAGTGCCTCATCCTTCAATAACTGGGTGGCAAAGCGAACCCAGTCTAAAGGTGCAATCTGAAAAGCCTCAAGCTTCTCTCGTAGTCGCAGAAAGCCAATTTGCAGCATCAATGGGAGCACTAGTACCACCAAACTTCTCCAAAGACATACCACACCATTCCCTCAAGTCCATAGGACGATTCGGAACTGCTCCTCCCTGTGCTATACCTCCTGCTCCATCCACATTACCACCAATGGGAGCATCTCCACCAATAGGAACATTTCCCCCAATAGGAGCAGCACCACCAACCTGAGCATGGCGAATCACATTCATCTCAGCCCGCATAGCTTGCATCTCTGCTAAAATAGCTGCCATATTTCCATTTGGTTCGGCTTCATGAGCAACTTCTTCCTCACCACGGCCACGTCCACGACCACGGCCACGGCCACGGCCACGACCACGACCACGACCACGACCGCGATTCATCTATAGCCCACATACAAGATCAAACATCAATACCAACACATCCATATAGTACAAACAAGTAAGACCTATAAATAGAATAAATAAATAAAACAGCAACAAACAAACTCCCCTCCTATAGTGCAAGTGTGTCAAATTTTAGCAAAATTAACTTCACCGAGAATCAAAAACCTATGCTCCGATACCAACTGTAACACCCCACAAATTAAGCAAGCAAAGAGATGCTACTAAACTATAACTACAATTCAAACAATAAAGTATTGATGAATAACAACACCGCGGAAGCAATAAGATAAATAAACTTCATCACATAAAGATAAATTTCCATTTAGCAATTTATCCGGCTAGTGTGTGTCATTCAAATTTAGTGGAGGCAATTCAAATAATAGAGTTAAAGCATGTAGACCACAGCGCTACGTTTACTTGCCTTCACCAATCAATGATTAATTGAGAGTTAAGCACGCTCCGGAGGGGCACCACCTGATTATAAATAGTTCTCAGCACTAATTCAACAATACAAATAAAGCAAACAATAAGTAAAGCGCTCCTACGGCCGCTCGCAAAGGTAAGCCCCAAAACAGCCCCAAACGTCAAATTTCTCTACACAGGACAGTCAACTTCATATTTTCATAACTATTTTTATAAGATAGATAAAAGGATGAATAAATACACTACGAGCAACTACACAAAATTTTCTACCACTTTGGTATTCAACTCAAAATTTAATTTGAATATCTACTGGACGTAAAATAGCATAGAAAACAGCACTGTCATCTGTCCTTGAACTGCAGGACAGTCAACTTTAGAAATGCATATCTCACTCAATACTCATCAAAATACAGAGATTAAATACTCCATGGAAAGATGATGAAGTTTACTACAAAATCCTCCACAACATGGGATAACAATTGACCTCTAGAACTAATTAAATAGCCACGAAACATATACTGTCACAACTGCGACTAAAGAAAACTGAAATTTTGACAGTCATATTCAGATAAGCATAACGCCTATTATACTCAACCAAAAATTACAAATAAATACTTGCTGGAAAGGTCTCGAGATGCCTTACAACTTTTATAAAAACATATTGGTGAGATTCACAACACAACGCCTCCAAAAATATGTTTAAGCGAATCCTATGCAGACTGCAACGAAAACGCAGACCAGCTAGGTGACTATCTCGCTTCTTCTATTGCTAACTAGTGATTAAGGCGCTAATGGCCGGAACTAATCAAAGTATGACGTAGCTAGCAGAGAGAGGGAATTACGCTCTTGGAAGAAATAGGCTACGATCTCTTCCTCTCTTCACACTGCACCAATCCCCTCAAATTACTTGCTGCCTTTCTACTGCCGTTCCTTGCATGGTTTGGCATGGATCAATTCAACAGAATCTCAAATCCCACCAATGTTGACTAGGGAGAAAACTTACCTAATGTGTTCACCGTTCTTAGCAGGGAGAATACAACGGTTGCCGTGATCTTCTAATATAAATCTACGTGAGCAATGCTACGGCAGCCAAAAAGTCATGGGTAGGGGAATAGGTTTTGGCATTTCCTCTCCCTCATGGTGGAATCTTAATTAGGCCACAAATAAAACCCACTAAGTCCACTAATTAAGCCCAAAAAAAAAAAAAATTATTATTCTGAAGCGTTACAGCAGGTGAATGGAGCCGGACCACTTCTTCCAGATATTGCAAATGCGCAAAAGATTATTCTTGCAGTCTTGTCTAGCTAGGTCCGTGAATACCATGGCTGGTGGGATGGATACCGTTAGCTGCAAGTCCACGACAGCTCAATGGGTCAAGCATCCCCAAAGATATGCTCAAATATGAAACGTACCTTGCCATATTTAAACTTATAACATCAGAACAGGAGTTTTCTCTTCCTACTAAAAATCTCGACCTTTTGTTCCTACTAACGTAGGATAATCTTTTGAGGTAGAAAATAAAACATATGACTAGCTTTAACTGGGAAAAATAGGACAAAATCATGTCCCTGATGACATACACAGTGAGCTGTAACACGAGTGCACTAGAAGGCTTGGTCATTCAGAACCCACGGGGCAAAGTAGAACCCAGGGGTACATCGCCAAGTCTACATTGCTAGTTTTACGACTTATTGCACAAGCCTGCTTAAGATCGAGTTTCAAATCCTGTGGAAATCTAATTTGAATGATTACAGTTGGAACCTGATTGTTCAGTCCAACAATGTTTCCATGGACATGAAGTCTCTGACACTTATGGAACAAATAAAATCTGCAGAAGACATCTTGAAGAGCAATATACTGTCTAAAAACGAGTGATTTCTACAAGAGACCAGGATAATATAAACACTGAAAGAAATAGCCCGGCAGATATGTAATTCCCCCATCGAGCAGTGGTGGAGTGTACGGTCTTCAAGATTTATCAGCCTGCGATGTGCCATTGTTCGAGGGATTGTGGCAATTCACCAGCACAGGTTGGCAATTGGCTTCGCATTGCATTCCTGAATGCAGTTCATAGCTAGCTCCCTCAGCTGTTGTTCAACAGTCTCCATGGGAAGGCAACCATCGACGACCCGAAACAAAAGAGTAACTAATACTCCTCCATTATGAATTTGCTGTCGTTAGGACAGCAAGATTAGTGCAAAATTGAACTAATCCTACTGTCCTAACGACAACAAATTTGTAATGGAGGAGTACATATCTACTGGAAAATGGATTAACAAAAGCACTGTAACTGTGTCCTGGACACTGTTGAATGAAATAATTAAAGTTTGTATCCATTCTCAAAGCTGTGTTTTCTTTGAGACACAATAGTGTAAAAGGGTCAAAAGAAATAAATACTGAAGCTTGAACAGGAAGAGATATTGCCTCACTTTGTGTCTTTAGCTCCATAAGTTACTCAGCAAGATATTTAGAACTGAGTCAATAAAATACTATATTGGTGATTCATACAATAAAACTTGTTACCTTCCATGTTGGATCACGGAGCGAATGGTAATTCTCTGCAACTTTCTTTTGGAACTCTATCTTTTCATATCTCTCACCTCCATGGCCTCCTCTCTTAGCTGCTTTCTGAAATAACAGATTTGTATTTACCATTAACAAGCTGGAGGATATTTTAATTCGACTGAAGTAAAGGCAGCCTAGATGATAAATTGTGTTAGATTGTTGCCTGACATTGATGTGACAAAATATTCTCAATCCCATCATGTTTTCTGCAATTGCCAAAATACTCAAGGAATGAGCTGTATTGTTTGCAGCGGTTTCAGAACAGTAACTAATAGATAAGCACTTCAGATGCATCACTCAATGCAAATAAGCTATATAGATAGAATTATTAACACATGTAGTGCATATAGTGAAAATAAGTCAACATAAGCATAATAAAAAATGAAAACTCCAAATCGCTGTATTGTTGAAACATAATAGTCCAAATGAGTAGACATAATACCTCTGGTTGTACATCCAGATAATTACAAGATCTGGAGCTAAAAGTCCAACTTCTGGAGCCTAAAATCATTAAAAAATCGACATTACTCAATTTTCCAGCTATTTATGTGTAATAAATCAAGTCGTTAGTACACTCAGCTTACCTTACACCACTCAATGTCAAGACCCTTAGCAGCTGAAAATGCAACACCAGAATAAGAATAGCGGTCAACAACCAGAGTAGTTCCACTGAGAAGCTTTCTCTCCATCAAACCTCTGTCAAAGTGTCAATGGCAAACAAAAACTACAGCTTCTCAGTTAAACATAATCAACATTCAATAGTTGTGTACAGAGTACCAAAGAACATTCCTCCTATGTGGTAGGTCTACACATAGTTGCTAGTTGCTACAATGTCGAAAAAGCAGACCTTTTCTCCCAGCGATTGGCACTGAAGAGCAGATGAATCGTCCTATCATCGAGTTGCGACTCATTTGTGAGGTATGCAGAGATCATCTGCCCGACGCTAGTGCCTCTATCAGGGAATCGCCATCCTTCAGCATGGTGACCTTTGCCTTCCAGAAATGAGAGCAACCTGGCACATTGCGAGGATTTCCCGCTCCGGTCCAGCCCCTCAAGGACCACCAAAGCACCACGCTTGATGCCCTCGTTCTCCATTATCGGGCCCTGAAAAGCTCTCCAACTCAAGCCAAGACTATTTGGAGCAGATGCTTTCCCAAATCCCAATCCTGCAATGAAGATTGCACGCACCGTTATCACGTGTTTTTTTTTTTTTTTGAGATGAAAAGACCAGCCTTTCATTAATCTGGCTGAGCACAAATGTCAGCTAGGGAGTTATGGGTAGCTTTTAGTTAAAGGAAGCATCAGGAGATACCGGAGACACCACACCTTCTCCTATAGGCTGTTCTTCCCCGAACCGAGTTAACGTAGTCATGCACTATGTAACTATCATATGACACAGATAAGTATCCCATAACACAGTACTAATGATTAAATAACTTATTATCAGTAAAATGCTTCAAATATGTATTTGTGCAACCATTATCTGAGACATTCATGAATGAACCATCACATAACACAAATAATAACCACATATGTAACGTCTTTGAATAGCAACATGTTACATAAGTCTCAATGCCCATCTGGTTCAGTGGAAAAGATCTGTAACCAAATAACATATTCATAAGAGGAAGCTTTGACACGCTGCCAAGTACTAATATGTCAAGCAGTGTGACATTTAAACTAGTTTTCTGGTTCAAAGATGAATACACCAACTACTACATTCTTTGTGTAGCAATACTTTTGGGAAATCAATAAACACTTTCATGTAGCTTGTAATAATACACCTGCCATTTGAAGTAAAAGATAGTCAGAACAGGAAGAACAAATTTACCTTGAGTCAAAAGGTCAATCACAGATCTTGAATTATTCTTCAGCGAAGTTCAAAGCACACTACAGGCTGCCAGACTTATCTGTCCTCCTTCAACACCAATTCATCACTGTAATACAACCAGAGTGTAAGAAAGCACCATGTTTCACAATGATGAAGTAATTGGCAGAGCACTTTGTGCAAACATGCTAAAGAATTGCTGCTGGAGATCTAAACTAATGAAATCAGGAGTGACCACTGGCTAGGATTCCACACATCCAGCAATTGGCATTTACCTTGGTCTCCAACGGCTCAGCATGAGTGGATCTGGGACTTAGTCGAGGAGCAGGGGGAAGGCGTACGTCAGGCGTGCGGGCGATTGGGCAGGAGGCGGCCGTCAGTGGCTCGATCAGACTCGTGGCGGCGCGACCGAGCTGCGTAGGCGGAGATGCAGAGCTCCGGACGGCGCGCGTGTCCCGCGCGGGATTCGGGTAAGAAAAGATGTGGGCCCACTTGACAGTGAAACGTACAAATATATTTCGCGGCAACTAACGCGCGAAACGAAATAAAAAAAGGCGCGTTCCTGAATATCGCGTTTTGTTTGGGCGCGTACACAGGCCACGTAATTCCCCTGTGTGCTATTTCGCCTGAATTTTGCGCCGTCATAGAAATACGAATTTCCCTGTTCACAGGCAAAGTCATTGTGACATGTGTCTCTCATTTTTTGTATACTCGGATGATCTATATGAACAGTCAAGAATATGCATGATCCTAACTTTAATCTACTACTTTTGCTAACTATTACTCCCTCCGACCCATTGAAAGTGTCGCTTATGGTATTCGTCGTTAGTCAAACTTTTTAAACTTTGACTAGATTTATAGAAAATATTAGTAATATTTGTATCTCCAAATAAGTTGATTATGAAAGTAGATTCAATTATCTATCTAATGATACTAATTATATTCAATAAATATTTATAATTTTTCATATATTTTTTATCAAAGTTAAAAAGGTTGGACTTCTCGGAAGCGAGGACGACACTTTCAATGAGACAGATGTAGTATACATTTGAAAAAAAAAAAAAACTGTGCTCTAAGGTTTTGGCAAGTTAGCAGAATATAAATACGTTGTCCGCTTGTTTCCGAGAATGGAATTGATTACATGCCACCTCGTTTTGCCCAACCTGCAAAATAGAAAGTACCCTGCCCCATTATAGACTCGAACCCGAAAGAACCTGTGTGGAGATGGGAAAGCGTGACCAGTGAGGCAGCCTCAATCTTATGAAAGAGTTGGAGGTGGTATTATATTTGATATGAGCAGACATGAAAATTTTTTCCTTTGTTAAATGCTATCCAAAACGCAATGCTTTTTAGATATAGAGGGACTAAGTTTCTATTGTCTTAACTTCAAATACACATGTCAACTCTTTAAATATTTCATGTTCTGTCTAGAAACTGTTCCATCATCTTCCGTTAAACTTTGACCATAATATATTAGCCTACAGATAGACTACGTTAGATTTGTTTATGAAAATGCTTTTGCAAAAGCATATATTTATAAAAAAACAATAACTAGTATGAAAGTCACTTATAACAATTCAAAACGTCAATAGAGAACAGAGTATATAACAGGGCCACTGAAAATGAGTTTATGGAATAGTAATTCGAATAGTGAACTATAGTATTTTAAGGCATTCTAATATTATAAACTTGAGAGCTCTAGGAAATAAATAATATCCCAAAAAAGAGGTGTTTTGTGAGTTATGGAAAACAAATAACGTGTTATACTCTCCTCGTTCCAAA
This sequence comes from Chloris gayana, assembly GCA_031894775.1. Taxonomy (NCBI): domain Eukaryota; kingdom Viridiplantae; phylum Streptophyta; class Magnoliopsida; order Poales; family Poaceae; genus Chloris; species Chloris gayana. Next base: position 22,354 of record JAUNZO010005061.1, on the reverse strand, counting down.
TTATTGTTATAATTGACTTTTGAAGTTACTTTTGACTATTTGTCTTATTCAAAGTATTAGTTTGAATAAATAAAGTTATGTGTTATATTTTATGTTTTATTAGTGATAAAATAAATTCTAATAACATATATGATATTCTTTTAAAAAATGAATAAGATAAATAGTGAAATGTAATTAAAAAGGCGACAACAATTTTGGAACAAATCAGCAGCATTAGCTAAGACGACGACAATCCAGAATTGAATGTAGAAAAGTGGCCACGTTGATCATTAGACCAGTCTGAGTGAGGGTTTCATCCGTATTTAGTTCCACATCAGCAAAAGAGATGATGTGGTGTAACAATTAATATGAAATTGGGTAAATGGGTTTCGTAGGGATGAAACTCATTTGGCACTGTTTCATAGGTATGAAACTCCATTGAAACTCCCATTGAGAACATAAAGTTTCATCCTAACCAATTTTGACCAATCTAGATGTAATAATTAAATATTAATTTAATGTTACAACTTGTTTATGAAATCATGAAGATGAAACTATGTATTAAGAGTGACTATTTCATCTACCAAATTAAATCTAAAAAATCTGATGTGACATGATAAATGTGAAATGAAAAATCTGATGTGACATGATAAATGTGAAATGAAACTATGCACCTGCACAATCATTTTCTTTACCAACCCTGATAATGACTAGCGACCAGCGGCCATCTGAATCAGAGCTCACCTAACCTTAATCAAACACTTGCACAATATACTACATGGTGGAGGTGTAAACATATAAATGTGTACCTTTTGACTGTTTAGCAAAACGAATTCCAACCTGACACATTGATAACAATTTCAAGAATTCAAAACGAATTTCAGTAGTTAAATCATGCTTAGATACGAGACAATTATACTGTTCGTAATACATTGAAGGAAAAATCCCTTCAATAGAAACAGTAAGCTATAGTATTCGTATATGTATAGAAAAATTAATATGTGGCAACTCCGGGAATCAATCCCAATGGCACCAAACATTTGGTTATCAGGCGCGATGGCTATAAATTCTGAAAAAAATAATAAGTCTCCTAGATACTGTTAAATAATATGACAATGTTTGCCCTGAACCAATTATATTTTCATCGAACAAATAAACAACACTTCTGTAAGAAAAGTAATGCGTCTGAATGTAACTTTGTCTTAGAACTTCTCTCCTATCAGCCAGCGAGTGTAGAAGGCGAGAGCCTCCTTAGGCTTGTATTCTGGTACAGCATGCCCAGCTCCCTGCAGTGGTGCCATTTCCATGTATAAAAGTTCGATTACATGAGATCGCAGGGCAAAACAAATTTGAAAGTTATCTGATGAAAACCAGGCAACGAAAATCTAATAGTGATTTCAAAGATAAAATAACGAACTGAAGCTAATGATCATGAAACTCCTCTGCTTAGGTGAAGGAAACACAACCGCATACCTTTATTGTGAGGAATGTGAGATTGTAATCATAACCTTGTGTATATCTGCAGTGGCAGAAACTAGGATCAGATGTGAGGTAGTTTATTAGTTCCCACACAAGAGAGCTACAAAATCCAGAACTAGCACTTGCCATGTGGGCATGCAGTTCTTTAGTTTATATTGATTGGATTGGAATACACATAATGAGTTGGCCTTGCTTTTTAGATTTCACTAATTGATTGTTCTAGAGATACTAGTAGGTAATATTAAGTATTAAAAACAAGAGAATGACTTTTGTGGGCATAGGGGCATGTGCCCACCTTAGTTTTATTATTAATTATGGTTCAATATAAATATTGATTCTCTGATTATACTATTAAATATGTGAGACTAGTTATAGATACATTGTCAAATTATAAAATGAAGTATCAAAATATCAAATTCTAATAAATTCATCAAATTCAACAGAATTTCATGAATTTGTCAGAATTTGATAGTTTTGTACTTTAATTTATGATTTGACAACATATCTACAACTAGTTTAACATGTTTTATAGTATAATAAGAGATTCAATATTTATATTGAACCATAATGAATAATAAAGCTAGGGTGGGCACATGCCCCGATGCTCACTGAAGTATTTTCCTAAAAACTATAGTGATCCTAAGGCAAATAGTATAATGAATAAGCCACATAAAACATTATACCCGGCAACTTGCTCTCCGAAGTACCATGGCCGCCATCTATCAACAACTTGGTATCCAATTGATTTTACCCAAGCTTCAGTTCCAGTGAAGGGAATACACAAATCATGGTCTCCACTACAAAATAAGCATAACCAAACATTGTATAAGAGGCATCCATTCACATATCTTCAAATTTATTATGTTCAACTGAAGCTAGATGAGCAAAATGACAATATAGTTTATATGTTTTTTAATAAGAATATAAATTCTTCTCGACATGATTGTTAGACACAAGATGATATTTCATCTCAAGAAGAGAAATTATTTTCTCTTGTAAATGTTCTCATTCATTTCTAATTTTATGAAAGTTCAACCAATAAAACAATATATAACAACTTTTCATTGTGCTTCAATCATAATCAGAATATAGTGCCAGAACTTATCCTAAAACAATTTTCTTTTAGCCTTAATGTATATAACACTTCATATATCCATATTAATTACTTGTATTTAGCATTCATAAAACACATACCACTGCATAATCAGGAGATGCCCCTCCTGTTCACTCAAAAAACATTGATAAAATTTTCTGTACCTATCTATTAGCACACGATGTCCCCACAGTAGTAAACTTCTTGTGATAGTGATCCCAATATGAAAACTAATCAATTATGCGTTCGCTATCACAATGTTCTTAGCCTTAATTACAGAAGATACTGTTTTAAATAAAACTGTACCAAAAATTTCTAAAGACAATTTTCATTTGTTGTGTACCTGTAAATAAGTACGCGATATCCCAGAGCTGTGAACTTCTTGTGATAGCTCACCATTGTATCAGTATCATGAGTGTAGTCTAGTCTCGCGGTATTTAGTTCCCATGATCCAATTAAGCTTTTCTGATTTTTCCATTTAACAAAAAAGGAATGGTTAGTGCGTGGATACATAATGCAATCCAAAATTTTTATTACCAAATATCGTACCGATTTGGCATGAATTGCGGATCTGACATCTTCATCATCCAGCCATATAGTAGCTAATTCATCACTCTACAAGTACATTCAGAATTCTTTTTGTTTGAGCTAAGTAAATGTAGCATGTTTAATCCAAAGACAAAAGAGTCTATATCTAGTTGTCCAATAATCCAAGAACCATGATTTCTAGAAAAAATAAAGATATATACAATCCACTAAAGCAATCACCATATTGCTGAAACTTACAACTAAGATAGTGATAATCCAACCATTCAGAATTTAACAGACCTGCTATTTGGATAGAAACTGGCGTACAACTTAAACGTTTTTTCTATACCATGCAAGAAGAAAATGTGACGCTGTCATAACTTCATACCGTGCAGTTAAGTGACCGACCACCAATCCCTGTCCACATGGGAACACGTCCATTCTTCAAAGCAGCACGGAGGGGCCAAGAACGCCCTGCCATTCCCTTCCTCACTGGAAAGGACCTCTCTGTCTCTCCTAGCCTTCTAAAGCTCTCGGGTAAGCTACTGTGCCTGAACACTACCTCTTGAATTTTAGGATGATGGTAGCAGGGTGCAAGAATATTGTACACATTCAGGTCTTTCAGTTCCTGCGGATGTCAAAATGTAGGCTTCAGAACACACTAGTTTGCCGATATATCATCAATTTATATGTTATAGCTCAGAGATATTACCCAGCGCACTCTATCTATATTCTCTTGGCACAGATCGTCTACATTACCCCAGAATGTACCACGGCAAGTAGCCTTGACGTCCTGAAATAACGCATGTCAGGTCACTTTTGGTGTGTAATATGTTCAGGGATGAAACTATCTACAGCAAGATAGTGGCATCTACGACAGAGGCCTTCTGCAGATACTTTGCTTTTGCAGAGACGGATTGAACTGTAAGAAAGGATAGGAGATGGACCACAGACCTCGTACATGTCAGTTGAGATGAGACCCATCCCACGTGCAAATGGCACAAAGGAATTGAAATCGTAGTCTGCATCAGTAGCTGGATTGCCAATTAGATAGCCCTGAAACAAGAACATGTAAAAATTTTGTTTGCAAGGCATACATAAATTTTTCCAAGTTTAGTTGAATCACAGAACACACGAAAAAAGAAAGCTACTAAAGGAATAACCTTGAAATTGATTCTTGGTTCTGCTCCTGTTTCGATCCCTATGAGGACATAGACATAGAGGTGAGACTTTAGACAGAGTGAAACAGAGTTATGTGCTGCACCATAGTGAAACAGAGTGTCCACCTTTGACAACTTCATCTGCGATTGTGGGGATATATATCCCTGCATATGACTCGCCCGAAAGGTAGAACGGATTGGACTGAAACTCTGGAAACAAGTCGAACCACTGCAATAACGTGTCAAACTTCACAGACGAAGATGTGGCTAAAACACGGTAACATTCAACCAGAACAGAGTGTGCACCTTCAAAAGGAATTTGTGCGCATCAGCTGCTGTTTTCAGGTCACCTGTTTTGTACTCCGACCTGTTCAACGAGTACGACATCCCAACACCAGCAGGCGAGTCCAGGTAAATCATGTTTGAGACCTGTGAACGACGAATTTGGCTGATCACTTGCCTAATCACAAATTAACAGTCACAAAACATGTCAGATTACTCGTCCAAATTCAAGAGAGTATTGATGTTTCAGAATTTGACAGATCAAGTCTATTCAACACTGACCACTACTTTTGAATCGATCACATGAAAATAGTGCCAGAAATAAGATTTGTTTTAGCAGAATCAAACTAAATTTAGTGGTAATATATATAGCAAATTACAGTTAGAGTACAACAAAAAGAGCTATTGACCTTTGACCAGCTGTATGGGTTGAGCTGCAGCCTGGGCAGGCCGCCGGGAGTGCTTCCCGGCTCGAAATTGAAAGGACCGTTCTCGTAGACGAAGCCGTCGAAGCTGGAGCATCCCGGCCCGCCGTTGAGCCAGACCACGACCGGGTCTGCTGCCGGGTCGCGCTCGGAGAGCACCAGGTAGTAGAAGAGGCTCCTCTCGCTGGCCCCGTCCACGGTGATGTATCTGCAGCACGGAGAAGGAGAAGGAAGCGAGGCGCGAACCAAGAATCAAGAAAAGTTTACTACGGATTCCCGATAAGATAATTAAGAATCAAGAATCGGAACAGAGATGGAAGGCGAGTTTATAGGCGGTTAATTACCCGGAGTAGTGCTTGGAGGGGAAGACGCCATCGAAGCCCGGGAGACCCGTGACGAGGTGCTCCTCGGGCGCCGCGGCGGCGACGGAGCAGAGGAGCGCCACCGCCGCCGTGACGATGACGAGGAAGAGGGGAGCGGCCATTGGACGAGGGCGAGGGGAGCAGAGGACGAGGTAGCAGTAGCAGCTTGGTCTGGGAGGTGAAACAGAAAGGGTGCTGCGGTCGTTGGTGCCGGTGGGGCCAGCTCCGGACCATTCTGGGCCGGCGTCAGAGCCAACAAACATAGTGGTTGACGAATGTCAATCGAGGAAGCGTATGAGAACTGCCGAGTACAAACAGATGCTGTTATATTTAAAAACTAGTCAATCAGCCGGTGCATGCACACGGGTTAGTAATTGTGAATGATGTCTACTTCTCAAGTGCCTAGCATCTGAGGATTATATTTAAATATACAGCTATTATAATTCTTATTTACATCTGATTATATGTACTGCGTACCTTCATGATGTGTTATTTCTATTCATAATGATCTTTTGTGTTTTAAAATAGTATTTCAATTTGCAAATAAATGATACGAAATAGGACATTGTAGTTTAATTAAAAACCCATAAAAATACGTATGTACTTCAGCACCATCATAGAAACCTTTTATATCTATATCCTACTATACTAATGGGTATCTCCCATATTTCCAACAAAAGGAAACTGGATGTGCCCAAGCAAAAGCAATTCAATAAAGCTTCGATAATATTCCTTGCTTATTCGGATATATTTGAAACATCTAAGCTTGTGTGCATGTCTCTGGATCCTCTCTCCTTTTCCATTGGCTTCTACTTTAGTTGTTTTGCTGAGTGATGCATACCTCACCGCTGAATCTTCAACCTTCCTGCAATGTGCACCGCCACCATCACTCATTTGTCAATTGCTATAATTACCAATTCTGATGCTCGTATTTAAATATACTAGTGTAGCCGCCAGCGTATTTGCGCGGCTAGTTTACTGCAACTATATATATAATAAGAGTTCAAGTTAGCTTATTACTACTATATTTTGTTGTGTTATTATTGTTCACATCCGCAGTATTGCATCTCAACTAATCCAGTGTATCTGACTCTTCATATATAACCAAATCTATTTTTTGTCCTGTACATTATCTAAAACAAATGTTTCCCTATGATTTAATACTAAGATCAATCTAATAGTTGTATAAGGTATCTTGTTCATATGTGCAACTTCTTAGTTTTTTGGCAATGTATGTCTAGAATCATTAAAAGTATTAGAAAGACACATTAAAAAACCTAATTAAACATTTTATGCAGCATATAAAGTTTAATGTCTTTCCACTGACCAATAAAGAGCCATAATTGAAACACATAATTGAATCTGCATGTTTGTTGTGCGCACAATATATGAAAAATGATGTGTACAATACAAATAATAAATATAGTATAGAAACATTCACAATATCTTGTCACTATAGCTTGCTCTCAATTATTTGTAGCAAAGATAGTCTATATTCAACAAACTGAACATAGGTAACACGCGTAATGTGTCGTGGGTCGTCAGCGTGGTTTTATGGACCTAAATACTGATCATTGAGTATATTTCTCTATGAACAACATAGATCTCTCACTTGATTCAGAAAAAAAAATACATAGACCTCTCACCTTTTTCTATCGCCATAAGTAGTTCCTTCTCCCATCTTTCCGGGCAAATTCAGAGAAAAAAAGAAAGAGACGATGCACAATATATAAACTTTTAGGAAAAGAAACAGTAATAAAATCAGTGTTTCGTATTGATTAATCCACAGTGATTTACTTCTCAATTTTGACTGAGAACTTCATACCTTTTCTTGCCTTCATGTACGTATTACAGGCCCTCTCTATCCCGGCCAAACCATCCCTCATGTCGCCTTACACTGAGGTTATGCAATCACCTGGCATCCCCTGAAGACCTCAACTACATGACCAGAGTCCTGACTTGATCTCCATTCTGTTTTCATTTTTTTCACTTGGCCAACGCTCATAGATAGAGTACCCTGACACAAACGTCATTAGTTTGGTCAACATAGATTGAAGAGATCTCTGGCCTTCGACCCCTAGGCTTCCACCAGTCCCGACCCAACTTCTTTCCTGTTCTGCTGCATCCGCATCATGTTGCAAATGCACCCAGTAGGCAAGCGAGGAGGATGAGGCATGGTGACAATACTGGTGCTATTCTTGCTGCTCACGTGGGGACGATGATGGATTCCCCCGCCATCGATCCTCCTCATTAACATCGTGTATATATATTAGAGATATTAGTCCATGTATAGGTTGTATATATATGGTAGGAGATAATTGTGTACCTTGTATGTATAGCATAAGGTTCTATATAATGAATACACACCCCAACCCATTGGTTGTGTGGTGCATCCCATTGCTTCTCTACATGGTATAGAGCTACCATCGATCCCTTCCTCCGCTGCCCCTATCTCTCTGCGCCGGCCCTAGAAAACTTGCCGCGCCCAGCCTAGCAACCACCGCAATGTCTTCCACCTCCTCCTCCTCCACATCCGGTGTCACCGGCGCCGCCAATGCCGTCGCCCTCAACCCATACTGCACCGTCAACGTGAAGGTGCATGTCCCCATCACCCTCGAGCTCAAGACGCCCAACTTCTCTCGCTGGTCCTCCTTCTTCCGGACCATGGTCGGCAAGTTCGATCTTCTCCATCACATCGACGGCTCCCCCCTCCCGTCGGCAATCCTCTGTGGGACGCCGCCGATTACTCCGTCAAGAGCTGGCTCTTCGGCTCCGTCGCTCCTGAAGTTCTGGCCCTTGCTGAGGATGACAACCAGACTGCCAACGACCTCTATGTCGCCATTCGGAACCTCTTCACCGCCGATCAAGAGTCCCGCGCCGTCTACCTCAGCCACCAGTTTCATTCCCTTGTGCAGGGCGAATTGGCCATCACCGACTACGGCCAGAAAATGAAGGAGCTTGCTGCTGCGCTCAAGGACGTCGGCCACCCCGTCACGGACACCCAACTCGTCCTCAACCTCCTCCGCGGCCTGAATCCGCAGTTCTCCAACACTGCGGACCACATCGCCGAGATGACGCCGTTCTCGGCCTTCCCTGGGCGCTCGCCATGCTTCGCCTCAAGGAGTCTCGCCTCTCCAATGAGCGTCAAGTCGCCGCCAACACTGCTCTCGTCGCCTCTACCGCCCCTTGCGGCCCCGACGGTTGCCGCGGCGCTCCTTCGCCACCATGGCGTGCTCCGGCCCCGACCACTCCTTCCTGGCCGCCTCGGGCACCAGGCCAACAGCCGCCGCACGGCTTCACTCTTCCCCAGGGCGCGCGCCCACCTGGTGGCAACCAGCGTCGCAACGACCGCAGGCGTGGTCGCGGCGACTCCACGCCTCGTCCTTCGAACAGGCCTTGGGTGTGCTTCAACCCTTGGGCCCTTCCCGGAGCCTTCCCACCCGGCGCACCGCCCCCTCGTGTTCCAAGCGCTGGCCTCCTTGGCCCCTACCCGCAGGCTCACACTGCCTTCGCGCCATCCCAGCCCCCTCAACAACGGTGCGCCTCAATGGAATCAGGCTGATCTCATCGCTGCTATGAATCAACTTGCCATGTCATCCAACGACGGCGGGTGGGTTGTCGACTCCGGAGCCTCCTCACATATGGCTTCCAACGAAGGTATCCTCTTCCTTCGCCTCCCTTCTCCCTCCTCGGCCATCACCGTCGGTAACGGTGCGCGCCTCCCCGTGACCGCTCATGGTCACTCTACTCTCTTCACCCCTTCATCTACTTTCCACTTGAACAATGTTTTAATTGTCCCGTCGCTTGTTCGTAATTTACTTTCTGTCCGCCAATTCACCCGGGACAACCTTTGTTCAATTGAATTTGACCCCTTCGGTTTTTCTGTAAAGGACCTCCAAACCCGGCGCGTGATTCTTCGCTGCATTAGTGCTGGAGATCTCTACACCATCAGCCCCGTAGACGTTCGTGCCATTGCTGCGCACGCCCTGCTTGTCGTCTCCTCCTCCTCTCTCGTGGCATGATCGCCTCGGCCATCCTGGTCATGGCGCCCTAGATGTTCTACACAAACGACAACTCATATCCTGTAATAAGCAACATAATAAACTTTGTCATTCTTGTCAGTTGGGCAAACACACTCGCTTACCCTTTTCTTCTTCCACTTCCTCCACTCGTGCTGATGAGGACATCCGTCCATTGTCGGATATTGAGCAAGACCGTCGGCTTCACAACTACACTTACGAGAAGCCAATGACCCGGGCCAAAGCCAAACAAATACAACATGAGGTGAATCTTTTCCTTAATGATTGTGAACTTGAATTTCGTAAGAATCATGTACTGTCTAATAGAAGTACATTACTTGTTCTCAAGTTTGAATCACAAGACAAAGGCACGAGTTGAGCACTTGAAGGCAAAGAGACCCAATGGAGAAAATTCAAGTTGATGCGTTAATGCACAGATTTTGAATTCCATCTTCACGGCAAATTCTGTACCATCCTGATTGGAGCAACCCCAAGTATTATAGATGGACAGAAAGCTCTTGAAGTCTACTTTCATATGCAACAAACGGTGTATTCATTAGACTCGTGAGTAGAGAGTTATGCTCATTTTAGTGGAGACTGCTACAGACCCTTTGTATCGCGTTGTGTTCATTTTTGCCAGTTTGAGCTTGTCCGATCTGAATAAAAAGGAACAAACTCGCAGCAGACTTAGCATTTTCGTGTCGGGCCTGTTTGGAAAGGCCCAAATCCAGCTAGGAGGGGTGTTCCTAGTATAAATAGCACTTGTACACCTGCTGGAAACCCTAACCACGAATTGAACTCGAGAAAAATAGAGAAGCCAAGTGCTCTTATCCTTAGGGTTGTGCCATTGTTGCCTCTTGAGGATTGGGAGTTTTCTCTACCATTTGTTCTTGTGTTTCCTTGTGATTTGCAAGAGCTTTGCCTCACCTTTGCGTGGTTCGGGTAGGCATCGACCAAAGCGTGTGGTTGGGCGAAATCTTTTGTCACGGATGGCTATTCTAGCAGCTGTTGGTGCCATCGGTTCGTCAGGTTGCACGGGTCAAGTTATCCCTCGATCCTACGACGAGAAGATCGGGCAAGCCCCCGCATCACGTGCTCCCTTTGATCTTATACATTGTGATGTTTGGACCTCACCCGTAGCTAGCACGTCGGGCTTTCAATACTATCTCGTGATTATTGACGATTTCACACACTTTTGCTGGACATTCCCTCTCCACAGGAAATCCGAGGTGCGTACGCATTTTGAGTCCTTTTTCGTCTACGTTCGGACTCATTTTGGCTGCACCATCAAATTCCTCCAAGCTGACAACGGCACCGAGTTTGTCAACAACATACTCTCCTCCTTTCTCACTTCTCACGGCACAAGCCTACGCCTCTCATGCCCCTACACCTCGCCACAAAATGGCAAGGCCGAGCGCATGATCCGCACTCTCAACAACTCCGTTCGGACCCTTCTTCTCCACGCGCACATGCCCCCTACCTATTGGGCTGAAGCCCTAGCTACTGCGACACATATTCTTAATCGGCGCCCATCATCCTCCATTAGCGATGCCATCCCTTATGAGCTTCTCTTCCAACAGCCACCCACATACGACCACCTTCGAGTCTTTGGATGTCTTTGCTACCCTAACCTCTCTCGCCACCGCCAAACATAAACTCGCACCCCGCTCTGCAGCCTGCATTTTTCTAGGCTATCCAAGCAATCACAAAGGATATCGATGTTTCGACCTGTCCACAAATAAGGTGCTCACTTCCCGACATGTCATCTTCAATGAGTCGGTTTTTCCTTTTGCGAGTCTCGGCCCTCTCCACCGGCATTGTTCGACTTCCTCCTCGACGACGAGCCGGCACCGGTGCTCTCACACGCTGTAGCTCCATCCTCCATGGATGTCGAGCGGCTGCGTATCCCTCCTGCGGCAGCTCCGTCTCTCCACGTTGAGCAGCCGCGTCCGGGTGCGGCGCGTGGCCCTAGCCCGCCGCCCCCGCTCCCCGCCTTAGTGGACCCGGTGCCCGGCGCGCCCGCCTCGCCCGGCCCCTCCGTCGCGCCCTCGCCCGACGCACCCGTGCATGGCACAATGCCCTTGCATGGTCCTGTGCGCGTGCGTGCCGCGCGCCTAGCACCTCCGCCCCTGGTGCCTTCCGTCGTTGCCGAGCCAGCACCGGCCCGCACAGCATGGTCACTCGTGCTCGGAAAGGCGTGGCCAAGCCAATCGACAAGCTCAACCTTTCCGCCGTTCACGGCGTCGCCTCGCCCGTGCCAGCCAACTACCACAGCGCCCTGGCCGATCCCAACCGGCACGCCGCCATGGCCGAGGAACATCGGGCTCTCGTCGACAATGACACTTGGACGCTGGTTCCGCGTCCCTCCGGCGCCAACGTCGTGTCCGGCAAGTGGGTCTTCAAGCACAAACACAACACCGATGGTACCCTTGCTCGCCACAAAGCTTGGTGGGTCGTTCGTGGCTTCTTTCAGCAGCATGGCGTCGACTACGACGAGACCTTCAGCCCTGTGGTCAAGCCGTCGACCATCCGCGTCGTCCTCGGCATCGCCGCCTCCCGCTGCTGGCCCATTCATCAGCTCGACGTCAAGAATGCCTTCCTCCATGGTGCACTTGATGAGACTGTCTCACCGTCAGCAACCTGCAGGCTTCGTCGACCCATCTCGCCCCGACCACGTATGCCTTCTTCGCAAGTCACTCTACGGGCTCAAGCGGGCGCCTCGTGCTTGGTACTAGCGGTTCGCGACTTACATTCGTCGCCTCGGCTTCACACCATCTACATCCGACACGTCTCTCTTTCTTTACAAAGATGGAGACCACATGGCCTATCTACTCCTCTATGTCGACGACATTGTCCTCACGGCCTCCTCTCGTGCCCCTGCTCCAGCGACCGATCGGCCTCCTGCACTCCGAGTTTGCCATGACGGACCTGGGCGAGCTCCACTTCTTCCTCGGCATCTCTCGTCACGCGCTCTCCGGAAGGCCTACTGCTCTCTCGGCGTCAATACGCTGCGGATCCCCTCCAGCGCGCCGGCATGGCTGAGTGTCACTCTACGGCTACCCCTGTTGACACTCATGCCAAGTTGTCCGCTGTCCAGGGCACCCCGTTGCCGACCCGTCTTCATACCACAGTCTTGCAGGTGCTCTCCAATACCTCACTCTAACACGGCCCGACATCGCCTATGCCGTCCAGCAGGTCTGCCTCTTTATGCATGATCCACGGGAGCATCATCTTGCCCTCATCAAGCGCATTCTACGCTACGTGAAGGGCACCCTGGACATCGTTCTTCACATTGGCACGAGATCAGCCGACTCCATCACAGCCTATTCGGATGCTGATTGGGCTGGTTGCCCCGACTCCCGTCGCTCCACGTCCGGATACTGCGTGTACCTTGGTGACAACCTTGTCTCCTGGTCGTCGAAGCGACAGACCACGGTTTCCCGCTCTAGTGCCGAAGCGGAGTATCGCGCTGTAGCCCACGTCGTCGCCGAGTGCTGCTGGCTTCGCCAACTCCTCACTGAGCTGCACTTGCCCATATCCACCGCCACGGTGGTCTACTGCGACAATGTCAGTGCCATCTACATGTCTTCCAACCCGGTACAACATCGTCGCACCAAACACATTGAGATCGACATTCATTTTGTTCGTGAGAAAGTGTCTCTTGGTGAAGTTCGGGTTCTACATGTGCCCTCCGCACACCAGTATGCTGACATCATGACCAAGGGACTACCTGTACAGCTCTTCACTGATTTTCGGACCAGTCTTTGCGTCCGTTCCCCTCCCGCTGCGACTGCGGGCGGGTATTAGAGATATTAGTCCATGTATAGGTTGTATATATATGGTAGAAGATAATTGTGTACCTTGTATGTATAGCATAAGGTTCTATATAATGTATACACACCCCAACCCATTGGTTGTGTGGTGCATCCCATTGCTTCTCTACAATATACCAGTGGCGTTTGCCGCCATGTTCTGTAGCCAGCAGAGGGACTCCTCTGAAACCTTAGCTTGCCGATCTAGCAGTCAACATAGTCTTGCATCAAGTTGACCGTGATCCCACCAGGGTATGTGGATTATGCAGCGGCCATGCTCCCGGTCATCCTCGTCATGCATGTTGCTTCAGCATAATAACATATCGGTTTTGACTTACAACATGCGAAAAAATGATGGACTGAGATATACGTATGGTATAGGATATACGATAGCTGGGGCCAGAAGCTTGGATATATTTTCGTTGTGACTGGATTGCATTATTTTAGAAATAAATGTAGGGACACTGGGATTTTTTAACATTGGTGGGTAATTTTTCTTTTTTTCTCCGATTAATGTGGTAATTTCTATACCTTGAGAACGAACGTGGTGGCTTCTTTTCTTGCTCAAATACATATATAATAAATTCATTACAGGACGGCTGTCCAGAGTTAAAGGCACGCATGCCACCCTATCTTTTTTTCTCAAACGCGTAGGAGAATCGCGTGTCATTTTATTAAGGAGAAGAACGGTCCGTACTATTCATGCTCTCCCATGTAACTGGGAGAATGAAAGAGGGTACACATGAGCATTACATTATCACCTTTCCATGATAAGCAACCTTAGTAACTCTTGTGACTATAGGATCCGCCTAAGCTTCCTCGCGCCCGTGGCCTATCATTGTCGAAGACACACCGATTTTGAAGCTTCCACAATTCCTAGGCCACCAGGATGACGAGGTTGTTAAATCCTTTCCTCCTTTCCTCCTTTCCTTAGGTATCTTCTTTGTGGTGCAGTACCACCAGTCTTTGAACGAGGTCTCCACTGTTTTGGGCGTCACCGCGTCGTGTCCAATCCAGCTGAGGGCATGAAACCAGATCTCACACGAGAACGAACAAGTGGAGAGTATGTGCTGAATATTCTCCTCCTCCTGGTCGCAAAGCGCACTCCGGTCCGGGTGCTGGAGGCCTCGCTTGGCAAGCCGGGCGGAAGTCGAGCATCTATTCCAACAGGTCATCCAGATAAATGCCTTTGCTTTCAAAGACGCCCATGATTTCCACAGGTGTTCGTGCATCACGAATTTTATACCCCCCTCCCTTTGACCAAGAAGCGCTCATACGCCGATCTGGAGGAGTAGACACTTAAAGAGTCCGGTGTCCAAATGTGGTGATCCGGCTAGGCAGAGTCCTAATGAACGTTGGCTATGGTGCCCTTCTTTGGAGACATCGGTTAAAATTGGAACGATACGAGAGAAGATTAACACGATCCTACGCAGGCCACCCTGTCAACCAACCCAAACCGACCTGGACTCCGGTGCACGCAGCACCAAACAAAAGGCCAAAATACTTGTGTCTATCTATGTATATCTACGTACAGGCATCGAAGAAATATTAAATAGGAAAAATTGTAAAAACCACCCCATAAAGTCATCTTCGTCTGATATTCCTCTCCATAAGATAGTTTGTTGCCGAAAGCCCACCCACCCAGCATTTGTAGACCGAAACTCCCCCTACCACCCACGTGCTCAGCTGATTTGGCCTTTTCTTGCCGTCGTGGACACTCCCTATCGCCACGCCACAAGAACTCGGCTGGGCTAACTCGGCCCAAAACTGAAATTATCATCCCCATGGCCATTCAGCCCGACGGCGCCGTTCGGCTCCACGCGCAGCACGGCCTCCCTCGCCCGGCAATGCCGCGACCGCCGCCGGTATCCACCTCCCTCCCCCACGCGGATACAGCTCGCTCGCGCAGGCCTCTCCCTCTCCTTCGTACTCCAAATCTAATCTTTCTCATATGGAGGAGGCCAGGACCTTGAGGTGCTCGACCGCTTGTTGTGCGTTGCTTGGAAGGTCCGAACAGATCTTTACGCGTTCATTGTGGCGGAGGCGCTGTCCAGCTACACGGCAGTGGGACCTCATCGGTTGACTTGTAACAACAATGGCCTCACCTGTTACTCTGTTAGTGAGGTCTGTATTTCTCGGATCCATATGGGGATTTATTTATTTTTCTTGTTGCTAGCGCTGGTGTTGGCTTTGTTTCAGAAACAGACTAGTACTTACATAACCATTGTTGTAATACTAGAGCTTGTACTGGCGTTAGTAGGTTTTGTATCACCCGATGCAGGAAAGGAATAAAGAGCTTGAGCGGGATAGAACCCCCAAAAGTTACTTACTAGTACATTATTTGATATCACATTATTTAACATTAATAAGAGATGGTGTAACTCTTGAAGGAAAAATAACAAGAAACACCAGTCTGTTTGCAGAGTCACTGATCACTTGACTTTTTTTTCTAAAATTCTTTTGCAGTCAACAACGAAGAGTACTATAAATCGTTGATGAAGGAATTGTCAAGGCAACACCAAAGTGACCGAATTGTAATGATTTATATTAAGATTTTTGTCCTATTAGTTGAAGTTGACAGATGTGCCTTCTGCAAATGTAATGTCGAGAGTGCAGTAGGCATGACTTTGTATGTGTTTTTGTTAAGTGTAAATAGGCAATGCAATGAAGATTTTTCTCTTGAGAGATGAATCTGTCTTCACACATGAATGGATACAACAGCACCAAAACAGAAAAGACGTATGAAAGTAAAGAGCAGCTGAATGAAAAATTAATATAGTACATATTTCTTGAAAATGTGAAATCACTTGAAACTTACTAGTGTCATATGTAAAAAGCATCTGAATAAATAAATAAATAAATAAATAAATAAGATCCTGACGAACCATGTCGAAATATTTGTTCTGCAATATATTACAAAAACAAAAAAAATGTTGCCATGTTCAAATATGTTTCTACTTTCTCCTATTTGCCAGAAACCGAGCCCTTGAAGATGCAATATTACTGATTGTTGGTCCTCCATCTACATCATGGAATACTCCTGTTCCATACCAATTGTTCATGGGAACAGGTTGAGGTTGGGAGCAGAACTGCTCTGCAGCAGAGGGAGGTTGTAAGTTGAACTGATGTGGTGAACTTTCTTGACTTGGCCGGGAGGTGACAAAGATATCCCTTTCTTGACTTAGCTTCTGTGTATTTGAAGGAAGATTTTTTGGCTTTGGGCCCCTCTTTTGTTGCTGTGAGCTTGTTCCGGAGGTATTGCATGCTCCCTGTAAGAAAATAGATAGGCCATTTAGAGGTATGTGCAATACAAATGAAGTTCAGCATAAAGATATCAATAAGGAATTAGTTACCCTATTTTCAGAACTGATTCTATTTTTGCAGGTTGAGATGTTATGACCATAGGTCTTGCAGCGGCTGCACCTGATCGCTTTCCTCTTAGAAGACCTTCCAGGTACATGAGCCTCACCTGGAGCCTTTCTTCTCTTCTTCTTGGGTCGTCCTGGTTGCACACGAAACCTAGGAGGATCAACATCTGGAAAATCAGTCCTCAACCATTGTGTCTTGTCTGGGACAGGCATGATTTGTCCAGCATATGCAAGCGCATATGCTTCCTTCTTGAAAAGGTCATCCACAAAATCTTCAGGTCTCATATTGAAATTTTGGATGGCACAAACAGCATGGCAACATGGTATACCAGTGACATCCCATTTCCTACACCCACAGGTCCTTCTATTCAAATCCACTGTGAAAGTAAAATGTCCCATTGATACCTGCCATATTCCTCTACCAGCACAAGTTGGTCTGCAAAGGCTTGCAAGCTCTTTCTCTAATTCCAATCTTTTTTGATAATTTGGTGCAACGAACCAAGTGTCCTTTCTAGCATTTTCATCTTTGATTGCAAAACTCTCCATGACCTTAGATCTCATGTGCTCCAGCATTGTGACCACTGGTTGTCACGAGCTCTCTCTCTCTCTCTCGTACTCTCTCACGAACAGGCGAGATGTATGAATTGGTTGGGACGGAAGGACGGAGATGGTATTTAAATGAAGTGGACGGTCTTGGTCCTGCACCTCGCCGGCGCGGAGGAGCCGTGGTGACCGGCGCCGCGCCGCCGAGGCAGGAACGTTTACAATAGCTAAAGCCTAAACTCCAAGATGATCGACTCGACTAACCCCGGCTCCTACTTATACACCGTAGGACCGGCTAACAACTTCCTAAAACTCAGCTAACAACTTAAACTAACTCAAACCAATCTCCTTTATTCAGTTGGCGCTAAAATTGCTCAGCCTGCCACTTTGTTCGCTGCACGCTTCTGGTCCCTGGCACGCCGCCACTGGTACTGCAGGCCGGTCATGACATCTCCCCCCGGAAAACAAGCTCGTCCTCGAGCGGAACGTAGAGACGCGAAACTCCTCTAGTGGCATCCAGGTAGCCTCTGCCGCCGGTTGCCCGTCCCAGTGAACTAGCAGCTCCTGCACACCGCGGGCTAGGCGCCCCTTAAGTACTGCGGCTGGTGTTGGACAAGCACGACCATGGCGAACTGGCAGCAACATGCCGGGTCCCATGGGTTCCTCTCCGTGGTACTTCTTAAGCAGGCCAACGTGAAACACATCATGGAGCCGCGCGCCCGGCGGCAAGTCCAGCTTGTAGGCGACGTCGCCGATTCTGTCCGGCACTTTGAACGGACCATAATACCGGGGCCCAAGCTTGCCATTCTTCTGTTGCTGCAGTGAAGCCATCGGTCGGTGCAACAGTCGTAACCACACCCAGTCACCGGCAGCGAACTCCAGAAGCCGATGATTCTTGTCGAACTGGGCTTTGTACACCTGCTGTGCTTGCTCCAAACGCTCCCGGACCCGAGCCAGAAACTCATTGCGCTCCAGCAGTTGATGATTGACGGCCGGCAACCGCGAGCTGCCGGCGGCATATGCACGCACGGATGGAGGATCGCGGCCATACACATACACCACCCTGAATGGTGACGTGTGGAGAGAGGTCTGGAACGAAGAATCTATTTATTAATAAAAGGAGATGAAGTTTAGACCATAAGAGCAAAAAAAAATAGAGAAATAGGCTAGAAATTCTCAAAAAAGCAAAACATCCGATCCTTCATTCCAATCTCACGTCTAAAAAGCAGCATCTAACCCTTCAACATGAGTTTTACCCTCACGTGAACATAAATCTATGGCCTGCTGCCGCCACCTTAAGCTATCGATCCTTCCATAAACCCTAGCAGCGAGAATATGCATGTCAGTGATGATGTCTCAACCCATGGGATGCCTGAAAAATTCAATCAAGATCACGAGACTAAAGATCGGCAAAACATAGGTGGAGACTTCCGCAATAAGCTAGGCAGCGGCCGGCTAGCAGCAGAATCATACGAGGTCAACCATCGTGAGTATTCGGCGGCATCTAGAATCGAAGAGGTGAAGATACGGAAAATTTTAACGCATCGCGTACACAGCCGGCACGACAATCAGCCAACCGGGATCTCAGGCTCGCTGTCAGATGCCAGATCGCTTGGTTCACGGGTAGGTCAGGTGGATAGCAAGTGGAAGTATGCGGCCATCTGATTCATGTACAATCAGCCGTGAACAACTAGGTTTGATCATGCTTTATTTTTGTACATGATCGAGAGCATGCAGTTCTTCAATGTCGAGGTGCTTCCTCAGCTTGTGTTGCAGACTAATAGTCTAAGATCATGAACCCTTGCAGCCTTGCAGGCTCAGCTGCGCAACAGTCCTTATTCATCTTGATACTCTGCTGTTAAGGCAGCTCCGTCCACACCGCAAAGCTGAAACCTGAAACTCTTTTTTCTTAACCTGCGGTCAGCAACCCAGATTGACAATCGCAGGTACGATGCAATCTGGCACCTGGTTTCGGTACTACCCACTACCATCGTTGATTCTCCCTGATGCTGGTCAGGAAATCTTGACAAGGTATGAAGCCAATTTCCTGCCACCTCAATTAGGAACACAGAAAATAAAACACCATTGAGTTAATATCCTAGATTATGTTAAGAAAAGTCATATTAGTGAAACAGGTAGGGTAATTATCAGTAATATGTGGGAAACATAATATTTTTGTTCAACTGTAAGATATATCAAACACAGAATAAAAACGTTTCATCTCTTCTCAGCTCTCA
Organism: Chloris gayana; assembly: GCA_031894775.1. Taxonomy (NCBI): domain Eukaryota; kingdom Viridiplantae; phylum Streptophyta; class Magnoliopsida; order Poales; family Poaceae; genus Chloris; species Chloris gayana. The sequence goes on along the minus strand of JAUNZO010005061.1, from coordinate 3,067 downwards.
GTGTTGGTTCAATTAATATAATATCCGATCGTGGTAATGTATTACATGAACAAGCACTGACAAAAATGGTGGTGTACTCCAAGAAATTTTTCTCTGTAATATGCACGAGCTGAGACAGTACTAAGCATGAGCTGAAATCTTTTTAGGCATATTTCCTGCGTTTACCTTCTATGTTCAATATCTTAGCTCTGTTTCCTTAAAGAGAAAATCCGAAGTACAAAATATATTACATTTGAATATCTTTTTGTGCAAGGTGCCACAAATATTTTAGTAATAATTTTAAAAAACATATAAATCCTATTAGAAATATTGTAGTTCATGATCAGAGACCTCTATAAAATTTCTGTTAGTCAATCATACATTTCCACAATTATCCTGCAGTGCTCATTTGTAATTGGCCTTATAACAGGACTGTAAATATTTGTTTGAAGTATAAACAACAGTCACGATACTAGGTAATACAGCACATTAAGCATTGTTCGGTTAAACATAGTGCATCATATCTTTCATAAAAAAAGAAACGGATTTGTAGTACAACATCATTTGGCCCTATTTTGATTTTCACTATGTACATTATTAGGTTTCTTTTGTATTTGAAATATGTTCTAATAAATATAATATTAAAATATTATTTGCAGTCATGTAGTATGTCAAATCAGATTATGCTAATGAAATATAAAAATATCAGGTAGTGCCAAATTAATACAACACAACATGAAAAAAGTTATTATAAAATATTATATAGGTGTTTAGTGCCTAGCCTGTGCAACTGCGCAGCCCATTCAATCTAGTTGTAACAAAACTCCGCCCAAGGTAACCAGCTGAGCCACTGCCGAGGCCTGTCACCGGTGAGGCAGCGCAAATACATGGAGATGATCTTGTTGGTCGCTTCAGCCTGGCCATCCGCTTGAGGGTGAAAAGCCGTCGTCAAGTTGAGCTTCACCCCGGCCAGTGAGAACAGCTCTTTCCAGAAGGAGCTTGTAAACACAGGATCTCGGTCACCGACAATGGAGGATGGCAGCCCGTGAAGGCGGACGATGTCAGCGAAGAAAGCCTTAGCCAACGACGTCGCCGAGTAAGGGTGACCCAGCGGTATAAAGTGTGCGTACTTAGAGAATCGATTGACGACGGTGAGGATCACAGATTGCCCGTGGACCCGTGGCAAGGCTTCGATGAAGTCCATTGAAATGTAAGCCCAGACCGCAGTCGGTACCTCCAACGGTTGCAGCAAGCCGGCCGGATGCAGGTGTTCTCCTTTGTTGCGCTGGCACGTCACACACGCTAGAACAAATGCTGCCACCACCGTGCGCGCCTGCAGCACATGGAAGTCTGCGCGCAAGCGGTGGAGGGTCTTCTGCGTGCCTTCATGTCCCGGCCCGTGAGCCGCGGCCAGAATTGCCAGAAGTAACGTCGAAGTCGGTGGAACATAGACACGGCCGGCATACGTGATCAAGTCATCCACAATTGCCCATGGACCAGCGCGGTCACCCTTCCGAATTTCCTCGCGCAAAGCTACCACCGCCGGGTCGTGTTCCAGCTTGCACCGAAGGTCGTCAAACAGCCAAAAGCTGGGCAATGAGAGAGCCCTCACTGCCACTTCCATCTCCGTGTCGCGGTGAGACAAGGCATCCGCGACGGTGTTTGTAGCTCCAGGCTTGTACTCCACGCGGAAGTCGAACCCCAAAAGCTTGCTCGCCCATTGGTGCTGAGGGATGGTGGACAACCGTTGGTCGAGCAGGTACTTGAGGCTGAAGTGATCTGTCTTGACAACGAATGGACGTCCCCAAAGGTAAGGCTGAAAGTGACGCACCGCTTGGACGGGCCCGATCAGTTCCCGCTCATAAGCCGTGAGCTAAGCGCGACGTGGGGCAATCTGGCGACTGAAGAAGGCCACCGCGCCGTGGCCCTCGTGCAAGACGGCGCCAAAGCCGCTGCCGGAAGCATCGCACTCCACCACAAACTCCTTGTCGAAATCCGGCAATTGCAGGACAGGAGCTGTGGTTAGAGCCCGTTGTAGGGCTGTGAACGCTGTCTCCGCTTCCGCGGACCACCGGAAGCCGTCTTTCTTGAGAAGTTTCGTCAGTGGTGCAGCGATGGTGCTGTAGTCACGGATGAACCGTCTGTAGTAGCCGGCCAGTCCCAGAAAGCCATGAATTGCCCGAACAGTGGAAGGTACTAGCCACTCCAACACGGCCTGCACCTTCTGCTAGTCCATGGCGACGCCCTCGGCCGAGATGATGTGGCCAAGGTACGCCACCGATCGCTCGCTGAAGAAACACTTGGAGCGCTTCAAGAACAGGTGGTGCTCCTGCAACTTGGCCAACACGCAGCGTACGTGGCGGAGATGGTCCGCCCAAGATGAGCTGTAAATCAGAATGTCATCAAAAAAGACAAGGACAAACCGGCGAAGGAACGGCTGGAGGACATCATTCATCAGCGCTTGGAACGTTGCGGGTGCGTTCGTGAGTCCGAAGGGCATTACCAAGAACTCAAAGAGTCCTTGGTGTGCGCGGAAAGCCGTCTTCTCCACGTCGTCGGGGTGCATGCGGACTTGATGATAGCCCGAACGTAGATCCAGCTTGGTGAAGAACGTGGCGCCGCGCAGCTCATCTAATAATTCTTCCACAACTGGAATGGGGAACTTGTCCTTGATAGTCTTGTCGTTGAGGGCGCGGTAGTTGATACAAAAGCGCCATGAGCCGTCATGCTTCTTGACTAGAAGTACCGGCGCCGAAAAAGCAAACGAACTCGGATGGATGACTCCAAGGCGGAGCATCTCGTCGCACTGCTTCTCTAATTCTTCCTTCCGAATGTGTGCGTATCGGTACAGCCGGACTGAGACCGCCCCTGTTCCCGACAGGAGCCGAATCCGGTGGACCCTCGTCCGTTCCGGTGGTAGTCCCGATGGTTGGGCGAGAGCGGCTGACACTCCTCCAGCAGATTAACCATGAGGTTCGGGGCAACTGCTGCCGGTAGCGGCGAGGAGGACGCCGAGCCCGTCCACATGATGCGTCTGCCATTGCGCATGAAGGCCGGTGTGCAGCCTCGGAAATCCCATAGCATCGGC
>JAUNZO010005060.1:0-80783 GCA_031894775.1 Chloris gayana | reverse complement strand
GTCCAAGACACGAACACAATCAGGAACACCAATAAAAAGCACCCGACACATTCTCACATTCTGATAGTATACAACTAATCTTCCGTACCCCCAGGTCAGAGAAGTGCCAGCACTTGTACAATCCATCTTGTCAACCATCTCACCAAGATGTATTGATGGTTCGGCCACATCACCTTCAGGCAAGGAGTCATTTCTGCCGCCTCTGCATGTTTTGAAGACGTCTCGAACTCGATTTAATTATGCCCCTCGGATTCATGTCAAACGGCACAACAGGTCATATCTTTAATGCTGGACTTCATATGATGGTATATTGGTATCTTTTCATAGATTTTACTACTCCCTCCGTCCCAATATATTTGGCATTATAGCTGCGGACACGGAGATTAAGAAGAGAAGGAATAAAGTAGGTGCGTAGAAAACGAGGAGGAAAGAGATAGAGATAGAGGTGTATTGAGAAGAGAGAAAGGTGTCTCGGAAAGTGAGAATGCCAAACATTTTGGGAAAAATGGATGAGTCTATAATGCCAAATATTCAGAACGGCTCCAACAAAAACATGGCATTTCCATCAATCCATAAACGAGTAAAGCCCTTGCGCTTTTACCATCATCCGAATCGGATGATAATTTTTTATTATAGGTCACATCTATTTTATATTCATCCCAAGAACTCAGCTTCAGACGAACATGATTACAACTTGAAATTCAAATACACGCCGTCCTCGTCTAATTGCAGAAATATCACATACTTTTTGCAAGGTTAACCCATAAATACGAGATGCAAAAACTCATCATAATATCATATGCCCAAGAAAAGAAAGAGTCCAATCTTGGTGGCAATTCCATTTCCATGTCTCCTCATTGCTTCACAAGTTCACATAATAAAGGAACATGTTATATGTCCAACCCAATTGTCCAACCGGTGTGTCTAACCACGACATAAAATGTTTTTTTTTTGAAGTGAGCGCTCTGCTGCCCGGCTGCGCGCATGCGCCTCCTCGAGCTCCCGCTGCTGCAGCACTCGAGCTCCCGCTGCGCAGACGGGCTCCCCTCCTCTCCACCCCGGTCCGCCGGTGGTAGTCGGGAGAGGGAAGCCCCCCCTCTCTCTCCTAGTAGATAGTAGTCTTTCTAGGTTCTTCCTCCTTTAATGCTGCCATCTAGCCATGGTGTTGTCCTCCTCCGGTTGTTCCTCGTCGCCGGCGCTGTCCTCCTCGTCGTCGACAAGTACTCCTTGCTCATCCCTCAACCGGAGTCGCAGGTATCTTTCAATAAAATAAATTCCCCTTTTGTATCCCCTTCTCATTCCTCGTCGGATCCTTGCGCTTGGCTTGTCCGCCCACTCCCGCTTCCAATCCCGGCCTCGTGCATCACCACCACCCCGCCTAGAGGCGGCTTCCGTCGGGATACCTCCCGATCTACACCTCTTGATGTTAGATGCGGCGGGGCCCGGCTCTGGATCCGGCCCCTCCCTCTCCCCCCCGTCACTCGGCATCCTTCGCCTCTCAACACCGCCCTCCTGCCTCACGTTCTGTTCCCCCCCGTCGGCCTCCGGTTCCTGCCAAAAGGAGCCTCCTTGCTAGCCTCTCTTGTAGAGGACGGTTTTGGCGCAGGTGCGGAAGGCCACCTCGACGCCTCTTTGGGTGGTGCGGTCATCCTTGGAGGCGACGTGGTCCACCTCCTCGGCCCCACGATGGTTGCTTGGTTTCCTTACGCACACCGGTTGGCAGATTCATGGGTGAACAGATTCACCCTTCTTACAGCTACTGAAATCATACCCAATCATTATCCTTCGTCCATTGCAAGGTAATTATTTCGGGTTGGATCAACTCTCATCGCGGATGGTATCTCCTCTTCCCCAACACTCCCACTTGTTCGGGTTGTGCTCCGTCCGAGCTCCCAGATTCAACGTTGGAGTGTTCTCTAAAATATCTGTGTGATTGCTTGGAGCCCGGTGAAGCTTCTACGATATCTACGGCTCCATGCTCTTCAACCTCAAGTGCCAAGTTCGTGGTGGCGGTCGGAGGGATCGCCGACGAGTCAAGCGCGAGCACGATTGAGGCCTTCGGAGTTGTCATCGCCACGGTTACACGTCCTCTCTTCCTTGTGTCACCGCGAGTCCCCGGCGAAGACATCCGTGCCATCCGTGTGTTTTACACTCCATTACGTTATTGCAATTACCTTGTATTGACACCCCTTTAGGGTCGGTTTCGATAGATTGTTATGCAAATGCCCTGAAGCATCCTACTGTACTCGGCTTAGTAGCTAAGGAGGACTATGTTTGTTATCAACGGAGTATCTCCCTTCATGTACTCGGATTTCATTGATCAATATAAATGAGTACGCCTTCAAAAAAAAAGTTTTTTTTGACCCATTTACTTGAGATATCTTTTGTATTGGTATGACGCTGGTTGGACAATCGAGTTGGACCTATAACGAGTACTCGAGAATAAAATAGGGCATGTTTTAGTCATTTCGTGTAGCTTATAGTCCAAATTGATTCTTCACCTCTTGATATCCGAAATGAAAATAATTGGATCACTTATCCACTGAACCAAACAATTCTTGTACCTATTTCCGTTAGCTGAAAATGAACAAGACTTGTATGTATTCATGTCAAGCTAGTTGATTCGAGTAAGGGCTTGTTCGGTTCCACCGAAATGTGATCCATTACGAACAGATTGATTTAGGGCCTGTTTGTTTCAGCTTAATTGGGGCTAGATTATTTAATCTGGATCAAATAATCCAAAAGGGTAAACAAACAAGACAGACTTATTTGTGAGATTAAATAATCTAGATGCTAGATTATCATAATCCAATAAGCATCTCATGAGGTGCTTATTTTCAATTTATTTGACAAAAGACTCACTACCCTTATCTAATTGGAAGTAATTACCCATGTTTGCCATCATCTTGGACCCACCTCTCCCTCCACATACGTAGGCGTTGCCACCCTCCCAATGCAAAGTGAATGCTCAGATCAATTTCAGAACTTTACTTTTTTATTTCGTGGATGTATCAAATATATTTTGAATTAATTTAATTCAATTTTGTATTATAAGAGTAATCTTGAAGTCTTCAACAAGCTGCCAAGGATATTGTTGTCTTCTCATATCTATAACCAATAATCTAGATAAACAAACACCTCTTCGGATTATATAATCCATAATCTGGATTATATAATCAAGATTATATAGGACCCGTTTGGAACGACTTCTCTCCGAAAGCTTTCATTGGAAGTCGACTTACCACCAACACTGGTGGGACGAGAATCATGCCGTGAGAAGCACTGGCGTTTGGCGATCCGGTTTCAGTAAAAATCAAAGTGTGCATGATTGCACGCCCACCCGTCGTCGCTCACGCTGCCTCCACCGTGCACGCACTCGCCACCGCCATAGCTGCGGCGCGCGGCCATCCCGGCTACCACGCGGACACGGCCGCCTGCCCTCGTGCGACCGCATGCGTGCACCCGCCGCCGTTTCGCGCTGCCGCGGCCCGCGGCCGCCGCGGCGCCATCGAAGCCGTTGCGCCGTTCACAACAATACCTCTCACGAGGGATTGACTCCTCTAACCGGCGAGGTTCCTCGCTCGGTTTGATAGCTCCGGGCGGCGAGGTTGGTCGGATTTCTTGGGATACTTGCTAGGTTCGGTGGCGCCGCACCGCCCTCAAGCACCACCATCTTCCGTGTCAATTTCTCTCGAGGACGAGCTCCACCCGTCGATTCCTCTCCGGAGCGAGGTCCATGCCTCAACCTCACTTCGTTTTGCTAGCTCCGGACATCGGGGACGACGCGGGTCGGTGGGGACGACGTGGTCGAATGAGGAAGACGCACATCCGGCGAGAGAGAAAGAGAGAGAGAGAGAGAGAGAGGCCCTAGAAAAGAAAAATGAACCGGTATGTGTGTACGGTGGCGGTGCGGGTAATTTTTCGGATGTGCACCATAGAAGCTGCTCGGAGTCGATTCTGCGTTGTAGGTCAATTGGACCGTTGAGAGAAATCATGTCGGAAGAAGCGCGTCCCGAATCGGTCCGTTTGGCTCCTTCTGCAGATTAAATCCAATAAAAACGGCTCACAATCTGTCTCAAGGCGAGCCATAATCTAGTACCAATAATCTAGATTACGTAGAATCCACTTAACCTTATTTAGAATCCGCGATGCATAAAAAAATGCCCGTTCATTCAATGCCCATCGGAAATGAAATCCGATCCATCTCGGCTATTCCGTGCACCTCGTGGGCCGGATTGATTCTCGCGTCTTTTCGGGTTCGGGGTGAAAACAAGCTGAATCCCTCATGCCATCCTAGAATAGTTTTCGGGCCTAGTTCAATAGAGGAACGAGGTTTAATGAAAATGAACTCATGTGATACTAAGGGTGTGTTTGGTTGGGTTGTGGGTTGTGGAAAAAGTCTGTTGTAGAGTTGTGAAAGAAAAGCAGTTGTGGATTATGAGTTATGAGAAAGCTGAAAACCGTTTGATAAAACAAGCTGTGGCTTTTCGAAATTTACTAGTCGACCCTACTTATCATCATATATACCATCACATATACGTACATATATACATACAAATATATGCATAATACATTTTATATTTATACATTTATTTATATTGTATATATAATATAACATATACATGTATATAATAAATAGATAAATATATATACACGTATGCATATATATACGTATGAATAAAAATGTGCATATACATTTGAAATATATGTATAATATATTTTATGTTTATATATTTATTTATACCATATATATAATATAACATATATATACATGTATATAAATAAACGAGATAAATATATATATACTTATACTTACATATACATATGAATAAATATATATATTTATACATATATATACATGTATATAATAAATAGATAAATATATATACACGTATGCATATATATACGTATGAATAAAAATGTACATATACATTTGAAATATATGTATAATATATTTTATATTTATATATTTATTTATACCATATATATAATATAACATATATATACATGTATATAAATAAACAGATAAATATATATACTTATACTTACATATACATATGAATAAATATATATTTATACATATAAACATATATTTATTTACATGTATCTTAAACATATATATAAGATATAAATAAATAAATAAGTTAACACATAATATTTATATAAGATATATGTATATAAATAAATAAAAGTTATATAACATGTACACGTATATATATAAGTAATTTCTTCAAACTTGTGAAATCAAAACCAAGAAAAGCACCTCCACACTGCTTTCGAGAAATGAACTAGCAAAAAGCTGCTTTTGACTTTGGCTTTTGTTGACAATCAACCCCTTTGGTTGGGCTACTGGTTTTTGAAAAGACAAAGCTAGAAAAAACACAACCAAACACACGCTAAGATAGTTTCAGTTTTTTTCTCGACTCTTTGTTCAAGTAGATCGAAAAGAGAACGGAGGAAGGCAAACTAAACGATCTAATGGTTACGTTCCACCCTATTCACCCGATTCAAATCTAAAATTTGACATATATGCTGCATTTACCCTGATTTATGCTTCTAGTGATACGTTAGTTTCATTTAGGCCGGTAGTCTGTTGTCTCGCACATTCACCTGTGACGTGTGTAGAAGAGGTAATGGAAGAAGCAGCACGTATCTTCCAACGCCGACGCGTGGGTCCAAAGGAACGGTGGATGTGGCGGGAGCCGCACACATCTTGACGCAGACCCCACCGCAGCCCAGACATCCGTCCCTCCAAACTGAATCCCCCATCACAGTGTAGCCCGCAGCCCTAACCATTGCATCGCCCGCGCCTCTCCTCTCCTTCCCCCTCACCGCTGGCGGCGGCGAGCCGAGGCGACGTCACCGCCAATCCGCCGACGACGCAGCCTGCTCCCGGCCGCGGAGCCGCACTGCCGGCGAGCGCTCCCCCGCCGGACCGCGCCCCGCGTGCTCCAGGGCGCGTCCCCTCCATCCGACGGCGCCTCCCGTCGTCCTCGCACCGTCGGGTAAGGAAACCCTAACCCTCGCTTCGCCTTTCGCGTGCTTGCGCTCGGTTTCAGTTCCGCGGGGGTCGCCTTCCCGCGGCGTGATCCCTCGAATCCGGGCGTTCGCTTCCCGGATGGGCGCGCTAATCCGTCTGCTTCGTCGCCGATTTATCTGGTGCGAGGCGGAGTGGCAGTGGTCGCGTGCGATTCAATTTTTTCTTCTGCTGAGCAGTAGCGCGGCCGTCGCCCGTCGGCGTTAGGGTATTCCAGTCGCTTGGTGGGAGGTGGTAGGCTGCGCGTTAGAGGGATTCTAGGTCTGAGTGCATGAGCAGGCTGTATGTTCCAGGAAAACCTATTACGTGTTGTCGGTTGGGCCCTTAGCCGTCTCTTGCATGGATTGATGTCCTCACATGGCGGAATAAGAAATCCGGTGCAGAGAGGAGCATGCTAGATTTGAGATTTGGCGGGGTGCGCTCCGGGTTCCCGCGGGCTGGCCGTACGATTGACGGCTGTTGCCACTGGGAACTGAAAGAGTTGATGCTCTTCCAGATAACCACCGTTTGCGGTTTCCGTTTCGAGTTAAGCTGCGTGTAGAGTCTGTTTTGGGCTGTCCAAAGCGGTTACCAGAAAGAATGTCCGTGACACGCGTCGATGAATCTAAGTGCAATATAAATATGTAGTTACGTATGCAGTGAGAGATTTTTTTATATGTATATGTAAAACTTCATTGCGCATTTTGGTGCTTGTCCGATGTGGCCTTTGTTCATTTAATTTGCACTGTTTAGGATTATGATTACTATAGCATTGCATTAGTTATTAACACATCCTACAAACTTGTCATTCTGGAAAGGCCGCGTCGGACAAGCACATAATTGTCTTCTCTGTCTTACAACGGTTGATTGACTCTTCAACAGTAGGTTGCGGAAATGTAGATTTTCAGGTGTCTTTATGACGATTTATATTAGCGTTTTTGCATTAACAATCTAACAGTGTATGCAAAGCAACTTTGAAGTTCACTTACTTGTTTCTTTTTTGGCAACTTTACAATTTTTAAATTTTTCAAGTGCAAAGTAAGAAATACAATAAATAATATCTAAACCAATGCAATAAAAACTAAAAGGGAAAGCCCATGATGAGATTGTTTCTTTTAATTATGGATTTCATTAGAATGACTATTTCCCAAACTATTGGATCATAATACAGTTGTAACATATCTCAAAATAAAAGCGTCGAAACACAATAAGTGTTCAAAGAAGCAATCTTGCCGAGAGAGAAACCGGAATAATATATAGCTTCATTAGAAATGGAAGACACATGACTGGATGCGAGAATCGGGAAATGTGTGCAAACTGCAACCTCTAATAAAATGACTTCCAATGCCCTTGGTTAAGAAAAAGAACACCTACCAATTCAACGACATTAACACACGACGAAAGTAAATAAAATTGAAAATGCCAAATGAAGCCTACTTTGTATTAGTGATCATGCCCGGAAATACGAGATCCTTGAGCCATTAAACTAGAACGTTCGGTTCACAATTACAAGTATAACGAGGGAACCGTAGAGCTTATTTGTTCGGAGAAAGGAGCAAGGGGCATTTCATCGAGCACGTTGGGTACACTTGTCTCGGCAGCTGCGGTGGATCGGGCATTTCACGGAACAGCTGCGGTCACACACTCGCATCGGGCACATGACGCGACTCAATACAAAAAATTGGGAATCACAAGGCTCACGAGCAGCAAAGAAAACATCCTACGGGACATTAATCGTAGAGGCGGTCGGAATCGATTCCTAGGTTCGGATGGATGATGGGATCTCCGGCTACACCGGACGCAAGGGGGGAGGAGGAAGGAGAGGTGCGGATGCGGTTAGAAGATACCGAATCCGGATCGAGGCGTGGTCGCCGGCGCGGAAGGCTGCGGCGGAGGCGGGAGCCGTAGATGCGGCGAGGCGAGGGCTGGAAGGGCGGAGGCGGTGTGGCGGGCCTTGAACCTGCGTATACGTGCACTGAAATGGACACGAGGCCCAGCCCGATCCCCCTACATGCTGTATATCAAAATTCAAAATCGGACGCTCGAAGCAGATTGTCGGTTTCGTAATTTACGCTGCGAAAGAATCCCAATTTCTTAACAAATATGAGTTTATCTTAAAAATTTGGAATGCTTTTGAAATATCTCACGGCCCGTGCTAGCCGGTGAAAAATGCACGAGTCATTTAGTCTAGTTATTATAAAAATAAGTTTGAGTTTCACGAGCTGAATATGAGCTCCTTTGAATCTGTTCTTAAAATAAAAAGAAAATAGCTCGGTTGAATCAACAAATGAAAGAAGTTTCGTTCTGATTGGTATGCATGAACATGTCCAACAAGATATATATGTGGTTGAGTCTCCGGGAAAAAGATATGAATTTCCAAAGATTAACGAATTATGGAAATTCAGGAAAATCCAATAAAAGAAAAGGAATATTCTTGGCCACGTAAGCGCCACGTCAACACCACGTAGACGCCACGTTGATTAAACACTCTACGAGTCGGCACCACGTGGCAATTCTTACGCCACGCGGATGCCACGTTGCTGCCACGGCGGGCGACAACTAGGTGCCACGCCGGCAAGACCTATCCTACGTGGCGCCACATCGGCGAGAAAGTACGCCCACGCTAGCGCAGCTACATCCTCACCACATCGGCTGCCACCTAGACGCCACGCGCGCACCATTTCTACTACGTGGACGCCACGTGGCCCGATGTTTCCGCCACGCCGGCGGCCACGCCGGCACTACCGGAGAGGGCGGCGCCGCCCAAGCTCCGCCGCGGGGGCTGCCGGATCTCCCTCTCCCCGGCGCTACGGCTCACCGCCTCAAGAGCCGAGCACACCGGGCGACTCCCCGGGCACCCGCGCATGCGCGGCGCCGGTCTCGAGGACCGGCACGCCGCGGCTCGACGGCGGGAGCTCGTCGGAGCAAACACGGTGGCGCGGAGGAAAGGGGAAAACCCCAAGACTTGCAATTGCTCCCAACCAAGCATACCGGGACGTTGCCCGGATCTCCGCGAACCTATTGTACGAGGTTCGACCTAAGAAGGTCATCGAGAGACCCGCGGCGGCGCAACCATGGCTCACGGCGGAAGAGGAGAATCCCCGTCACTAACCATGCCAAAACGCGCACACGAGCTTCCTCTACACTGCGAGACACCCACCAACCACAGCGGCCAGAGCAAGAGCACGCGCGCGAGCCAAACCTCACCGGCGTCCATGGAGACGGCGGCGGAAATCCCACGGAGAGCAACGGGACGACAACGAATCCACGGAAAGGAGGGGGCTTTGGGTGCGGCAACTTACCAAGGTTCTCTCGCGAGCTCGAGCTTGGCCAGGAGAGGGTCGGGAGCGGCCTAGCGACGAGGCGAGCTCTCGGACGGCGGCGAGGAAGAACGAGAGGCGGACGGGCGGTGACCGCGCTCTCGACGTTCTCGAGCTACAAGGCGGATACAAGCCACGGGTTAACTCCAAATAACGCGGTGCACGATGGTGAGTAAAGAACGCGGGGAGAAAAGGACGAGCCGCACCGGAGGGGAAGAACGACGGCGAGGCTCCCGGTGGCCAAGAACTCCAAAGCGCCCGCTCGTCCGCTACACTACACCAAGGAGATGTTCGTGAGCACCGAGCGGGACCGGCGAGGGACGAGGATCACGCGGGTGGCCTTGGTTCTTACCGGAGATGAAGACGAAGGGGGCGACGAACGGCGGCGCATCCCTAGGGTTAGGGTTCTCCCGCACCGTGGCGGCGGCCGGGTGGGATGAGGAGGAGATGGGGGCGGCGCGAGGGGTTTTGTAGGTTCAAAAGGTGGAGGGAGTGGTTGAGGGAAGAGCGGCGGCGCCTGGACGCGACGCGTGTCGCCCTCGGCGTTTGTGCCGTACGCGCGCGGGTGAGGGGGAAGAAAAGGTGGAAGAAAACTATTCCCTGCGGGCTCGGGCCGGACCGGGCCGCGAAGAGAGAAGGGAAACGGGCTGCGTGAGAGAAGATTCGGCCCAAAGCGAGGGAAGATTTGAATAATTGCCTTGCGAATTGTTTGATTCACTTCTCAACCAAATTTTTATTCAAACCTTGTCCAAATTCAAATATTTTTATTACACAGCATTTGAGTACAATTTTAGGGATGTTACAAAAGGAAGCCCACTTTCTTCCAACAAAGTTCTCCCATGGGGCCTCCACTTCACGGATAATGAAAAAGTTTCACCCGCGGGTTAGTAATGTAACCATATACGAGACGACTCTTGCATCCTCCTATAAATAAACAAAAAGCAATAAGGGACGATGGTTTTCATAATACAATTAAGATATTGCCATTATTACTGCATTCCCCTTCCAGAAATTATCTCTCCATCCGTACGACCATATGTATGATCATAAAATAGATTGATAAATATTTTATGTAATTATTATCAAAAAGTTCCAATAGAACAGAGTAGGAGACTTTACGAGCATTCAAAATATTGTGAACGTGGACAGCACGTCTCCCCGAGAAAAAGCAATAGCCATATCCAAGAGATCGTAGAAGTACTTTAGGTTGGGCTTTTCATGACTCTCGCTCTTTAGGGCTGTTTTGGATGGTGCCCTGTCAGCGGTGCGTGAGCCGGGCAACCCAACCACATATATATCTTGTTGGACATGTTCATGCATACCAATCTGTAACGAAACTTCTTTCATTTGTTGATTCAACCGAGCTATTTTCTTTTTATTTTAAGAACAGATTCAAAGGAGCTCATATTCAGCTCGTGAAACTCAAACTTATTTTTATAATAACTAGACTAAATGACTCGTGCATTTTTCACCGGCTAGCACGGGCCGTGAGAGATTTCAAAAGCATTCCAAATTTTTAAGATAAACTCATATTTGTTAAGAAATTGGGATTCTTTCGCGAGCGTAAATTACGAAACCGACAATCTGCTCGAGCGTCCGATTTTGAATTTTGATATACAGCATGTAGGGGGACTGGGCTGGGCCTGTGTCCATTTCGAGGCACGGATACGCAGGTTCAAGGCCCGCCACACCGCCTCCGCCCTTCCAGCCCCTGCCTCGCCGCATCTACGGCTCCTGCCTCCGCCGCAGCCTTCCGCGCCGGCGACCACGCCTCGATCCGGATTCAGGTATCTTCTAACCGCATCCGCACCTCTCCTTCCTCCTCCCCCCCCCTTGCGTGCGGTGTAGCTGGAGATCCCATCATCCATCCGAACCTAGGAATCGATTCCAGCCTGCCTCTACGATTAATGTCCTGTAGGATGTTTTCTTTGCTGCCTGTGAGCCTTGTGATTCCCAATTTTTTGTATTGAGTCGCGTCATGTGCCTGATGCGAGTGTGTGACCGCAGCTGTTCCGTGAAATGCCTGATCCACTGCAGCTGCCGAGACAGTGTACCCAACGTGCTCGATGAAATGCCCCTTGCTCCTTTCTCTGAACAAATAAGCTCTACGGTTCCCTGTTATACTTGTAATTGTGAACTGAACGTTCTAGTTTAATGGCTCAAGGATCTCGTATTTCCTGGGCATGATCACTAATACAAAGTAGGCTTCATTTGGCATTTTCAATTTTATTTACTTTCGTCGTGTGTTAATGTCAGTGAATTGGTAGGTGTTCTTTTTCTTAACCAAGGGCATTGGAAGTCATTTTATTAGAGGCTGCAGTTTGCACACATTTCCTGATTCTGCATCCAGTCATGTGTCTTCCATTTCTAATGAAGCTATATATTATTCCGGTTTCTCTCTCTGGCAAGATTGCTTCTTTGAACACTTATTGTGTTTCTGACGCTTTTATTTTGAGATATGTTACAACTGTATTATGATCCAATAGTTTGGGAAATAGTCATTCTAATGAAATCCATAATTAAAAGAAACAATATATGTTGATCTTTTGTGTTTGTAAATCTGACAGTGCTTTTCTCTACACATGTACATGGATTTGCAGTTTTATTGTATCATTATTTCACATAACCCTTCATTGTTTTAGGTGACTTGCATAAGGAAAATGGCTCTGTCATCAGTTTTCAGGAGAATGAATGTCAAAGAACTGATCTCAAATGTTTCAGTGTACACTAGTACAACAGGTGAAGATTTAAGCTGTTTGTGTAACTTAAACATGTCTGTTTCTGGTATTCTGAATAGTTAGTTATTGGTCTGAGGTATGCTTTTTTCCAGAGTGCTCTGGAGCTATGAGCTTAGTGTTTAGGCGCTGGGCCACCAAAAAGACTGCTGGATCAACAAAAAATGGTCGTGACTCCAATCCTAAGTATTTGGGTGTTAAGAAGTTTGGTGGAGAGGTAAAACCTTCACATGTACTTGGTTCTGTTTATATCTATTCCCTGACGCTCCTAATGTATTGCATAACTTAATTTCATTAAAATTGCCAAGATTCAGACATTTAAGTACCAAATAAAAAGGATCTGATACTGCTAGTGACAATCTACATTTGTGTTATTTCTTCAGAAGGTGGAACCAGGAAATATTATTGTCCGTCAAAGAGGCACTCGGTTCCACCCTGGGAACTATGTTGGCATGGGAAAGGATCACACTCTGTTCTGTCTGAAAGAAGGCCATGTGCGGTTCGAGCGCAACAAACTGACTGGCCGGAAATGGGTTCATGTTGACCCCCTCGCTGGTCATGCTCTTCACCCTGTCTACGTCAGCGGTTCAACTACAGCAGCAGACATCGAGTCACAGTTTTAGTGATTGAGCTGATGCTCCTGTGGACGGTATCATTCATTTGTTGTCATGAGCAACGACTACCTATTGTTTGGGCAACTTTTCTAATGATGATGCTTGCGAGTAGTAAATGCATGCACTATATCAGTTGATCATTGGACAGGGAGAACTTCATCCTTTCATATTATTTTTCAGTGTCATATGTTTCAGAACAATATTGGTTTTTCTAGTTATCTGGAAGCGTGTATCTATTGTGCAATTTTACAACCATGACTTGGTTGATGATTTGGAATGTCTTTGCATTTGTATCTTGATTTTTTTTTCTGATTTTGGTGCAAAAGAAAAGAGTGAAACTTTTAAACCAATCATCTCATCTACAACAAGATGATGAGAGTTGCAGCTCCAGTGGTAAGGGAGATGTTTCCATGGTACTCCTTGATCTCTTCTAGCGACCATTATGCTTATGTCGGGAATGTCATAACAATGTTTCTATAAACTCTTACTGATTTTTTTAAGGAACAACTCTTACTAATAGTTGTCTGTGTTTTGGGAAGGTATAGATTATGTAATATTAAGTAATGTGCATTACTAGTATACCTTAAGACATTGACACTAACAGTCACGAGAAGTCAGAAGCAACTGACGGTTCAACACTCTCCTCACCCATAGTTCAGAAAACCACCCAAACCGTGGTTTTCAACAGTGCCAAAAACCGATCGATTTATCGAAAAACCGAACGAAAACCGTTATTGCTACGGTGACTAGGTTTGGTTTTTAGCGAAAATCGGTCATACGAAGAAACTGAGCCGGACCGATGATTCCGGTTTTCGAGAAAACCACCCGGTTTTCAACGGTTTTGAAACGTATGTCCTCACCTGTGTCCAAGACACGAACACAATCAGGAACACCAATAAAAAGCACCCGACACATTCTCACATTCGATAGTATACAACTAATCTTCCGTACCCCAGGTCGGAGAAGTGCCGACATCTGTACAATCCATCTTGTCAACCATCTCACCAAGATGTATTGATGGTTCGGCCACATCACCTTCGAGGCAAGGAGTCATTTCTGCCGCCTCGCATGTTTTGAAGACGTCTCGAACTCGATTTAATTATGCCCCTCGGATTCATGTCAAACGGCACAACAGGTCATATCTTTAATGCTTGGACTTCATATGATGGTATATTGGTATCTTTTCATAGATTTTACTACTCCCTCCGTCCCAATATATTTGGCATTATAGCTACGGACACGGAGATTAAGAAGAGAAGGAATAAAGTAGGTGCGTAGAAAACGAGGAGGAAAGAGATAGAGATAGAGGTGTATTGAGAAGAGAGAAAGGTGTCTCGGAAAGTGAGAATGCCAAACATTTTGGGAAAAATGGATGAGTCTATAATGCCAAATATTCAGAACGGCTCCAACAAAAACATGGCATTTCCATCAATCCATAAACGAGTAAAGCCCTTGCGCTTTTACCATCATCCGAATCGGATGATAATTTTTTATTATAGGTCACATCTATTTTATATTCATCCCAAGAACTCGGCTTCAGACGAACATGATTACAACTTGAAATTCAAATACACGCCGTCCTCGTCTAATTGCAGAAATATCACATACTTTTTGCAAGGTTAACCCATAAATACGAGATGCAAAAACTCATCATAATATCATATGCCCAAGAAAAGAAAGAGTCCAATCTTGGTGGCAATTCCATTTCCATGTCTCCTCATTGCTTCACAAGTTCACATAATAAAGGAACATGTTATATGTCCAACCCAATTGTCCAACCGAGTGTGTCTAACCAAGACATAAAATGTTTTTTTTTTGAAGTGAGCGCTCTGCTGCCCGACTGCGCGCATGCGCCTCCTCGAGCTCCCGCTGCTGCAGCCAACACTCGAGCTCCCGGCTGCAGCCCGGACGGGCTCCCCTCCTCTCCACCCCGGTCCGCCGGTGGTAGTCGGGAGAGGAAGCCCCCCCCTCTCTCTCCTAGTAGATAGTAGTCTTTCTAGGTTCTTCCTCCTTTAATGCTGCCATCTAGCCATGGTGTTGTCCTCCTCCGGTTGTTCCTCGTCGCCGGCGCTGTCCTCCTCGTCGTCGACAAGTACTCCTTGCTCATCCCTCAGCCGGAGTCGCAGGTATCTTTCAATAAAATAAATTCCCCTTTTGTATCCCCTTCTCATTCCTCGTCGGATCCTTGCGCTTGGCTTGTCCGCCCACTCCCGCTTCCAATCCCGGCCTCGTGCATCACCACCACCCCGCCTAGAGCGGCTTCCGTCGGGATACCTCCCGATCTACACCTCTTGATGTTAGATGCGGCGGGGCCCGGCTCTGGATCCGGCCCCTCCCTCTCCCCCCGGTCACTCGGCATCCTTCGCCTCTCAACACCGCCCTCCTGCCTCACGTTCTGTTCCCCCCAGTCGGCCTCCGGTTCCTGCCAAAAGGAGCCTCCTTGCTAGCCTCTCTTGTAGAGGACGGTTTTGGCGCAGGTGCGGAAGGCCACCTCGACGCCTCTTTGGGTGGTGCGGTCATCCTTGGAGGCGACGTGGTCGACCTCCTCGGCCCCACGATGGTTCTTTGGTTTCCTTTCGCACACCGGTTGGCAGATTCATGGGTGAACAGATTCACCCTTCTTACGACTACTGAAATCATACCCAATCATTATCCTTCTGTCCATTGCAAGGTAATTATTTCGAGGTTGGATCAACTCTCATCGCGGATGGTATCTCCTCTTCCCCAACACTCCCACTTTGTTCGGGTTGTGCTCCGTCCGAGCTCCCAGATTCAACGTTGGAGTGTTCTCTAAAATATCTGTGTGATTGCTTGGAGCCCGGTGAAGCTTCTACGATATCTACGGCTCCATGCTCTTCAACCTCAAGTGCCAAGTTCGTGGTGGCGGTCGGAGGGATCGCCAGACGAGTCAAGCGCGAGCACGATTGAGGCCTTCGGAGTTGTCATCGCCACGGTTACACGTCCTCTCTTCCTTGTGTCACCGCGAGTCCCCGGCGAAGACATCCGTGCCATCCGTGTGTTTTACACTCCATTACGTTATTGCAATTACCTTGTATTGACACCCCTTTAGGGTCGGTTTCGATAGATTGTTATGCAAATGCCCTGAAGCATCCTACTGTACTCGGCTTAGTAGCTAAGGAGGACTATGTTTGTTATCAACGGAGTATCTCCCTTCATGTACTCGGATTTCATTGATCAATATAAATGAGTACGCCTTCAAAAAAAAAGTTTTTTTTGACCCATTTACTTGAGATATCTTTTGTATTGGTATGACGCTGGTTGGACAATCGAGTTGGACCTATAGCGGTACTCCGAGAATAAAATAGGGCATGTTTCGGTCATTTCGTGTAGCTTATAGTCCAAATTGATTCTTCACCTCTTGATATCCGAAATGAAAATAATTGGATCACTTATCCCTGAACCAAACAATTCTTGTACCTATTTCCGTTAGCTGAAAATGAACAAGACTTGTATGTATTCATGTCAAGCTAGTTGATTCGAGTAAGGGCTTGTTCGGTTCCACCGAAATGTGATCCATTACGAGCAGATTGATTTAGGGCCTGTTTGTTTCAGCTTAATTGGGGCTAGATTATTTAATCTGGATCAAATAATCCAGAAGGGTAAACAAACAAGACAGACTTATTTGTGAGATTAAATAATCTAGATGCTAGATTATCATAATCCAATAAGCATCTCATGAGGTGCTTATTTTCAATTTATTTGACAAAAGACTCACTACCCTTATCTAATTGGAAGTAATTACCCATGTTTGCCATCATCTTGGACCCACCTCTCCCTCCACATACGTAGGCGTTGCCACCCTCCCAATGCAAAGTGAATGCTCAGATCAATTTCAGAACTTTACTTTTTTATTTCGTGGATGTATCAAATATATTTTGAATTAATTTAATTCAATTTTGTATTATAAGAGTAATCTTGAAGTCTTCAACAAGCTGCCAAGGATATTGTTGTCTTCTCATATCTATAACCAATAATCTAGATAAACAAACACCTCTTCGGATTATATAATCCATAATCTGGATTATATAATCAAGATTATATAGGACCCGTTTGGAACGACTTCTCTCCGAAAGCTTTCATTGGAAGTCGACTTACCACCAACACGGTGGGACGAGAATCATGCCCGTGAGAAGCACTGGCGTTTGGCGATCCGGTTTCCGTAAAAATCAAAGTGTGCATGATTGCACGCCCACCCACTGTCGCTCACGCTGCCTCCACACGTGCACGCACTCTGCCACCGCCATAGGCTGCGGCGCGCGGCCATCCCGGCTACCACGCGGACACGGCCGCCTGCCCTCGTGCGACCGCATGCGTGCACCCGCCGCCGTTTCGCGCTGCCGCGGCCCGCGGCCGCCGCGGCGCCATCGAAGCCGTTGCGCCGTTCACAACAATACCTCTCACGAGGGATTGACTCCTCTAACCGGCGAGGTTCCTCGCTCGGTTTGATAGCTCCGGGCGGCGGGTTGGTCGGATTTCTTGGGATACTTGCTAGGTTCGGTGGCGCCGCACCGCCCTCAAGCACCACCATCTTCCGTGTCAATTTCTCTCGAGGACGAGCTCCACCCGTCGATTCCTCTCCGGAGCGAGGTCCATGCCTCAACCTCACTTCGTTTTGCTAGCTCCGGACATCGGGGACGACGCGGGTCGGTGGGGACGACGTGGTCGAATGAGGAAGACGCACATCCGGCGAGAGAGAGAGAGAGAGAGAGAGAGAGAGGCCCTAGAAAAGAAAAATGAACCGGTATGTGTGTACGGTGGCGGTGCGGGTAATTTTTCGGATGTGCACCATAGAAGCTGCTCCGGAGTCGATTCTGCGTTGTAGGTCAATTGGACCGTTGAGAGAAATCATGTCCGGAAGAAGCGCGTCCCGAATCGGTCCGTTTGGCTCCTTCTGCAGATTAAATCCAATAAAAACGGCTCACAATCTGTCTCAAAGCGAGCCATAATCTAGTACCAATAATCTAGATTACGTAGAATCCACTTAACCTTATTTAGAATCCGCGATGCATAAAAAAATGCCCGTTCATTCAATGCCCATCGGAAATGAAATCCGATCCATCTCGGCTATTCCGTGCACCTCGTGGGCCAGATTGATTCTCCGTCTTTTCGAGTTCGGGGTGAAAACAACTGAATCCCTCATGCCATCCTAGAATAGTTTTCGGGCCTAGTTCAATAGAGGAACGAGGTTTAATGAAAATGAACTCATGTGATACTAAGGGTGTGTTTGGTTGGGTTGTGGGTTGTGGAAAAAAGTCTGTTGTAGGTTGTGAAAAAAAAGCAGTTGTGGATTATGAGTTGTGAGAAAGCTGAAAACCGTTTGATAAAACAAGCTGTGGCTTTTCGAAATTTACTAGCTGACCCTACTTATCATCATATATACCATCACATATACGTACATATATACATACAAATATATGCATAATACATTTTATATTTATACATTTATTTATATTGTATATATAATATAACATATACATGTATATAATAAATAGATAAATATATATACACGTATGCATATATATACGTATGAATAAAAATGTGCATATACATTTGAAATATATGTATAATATATTTTATGTTTATATATTTATTTATACCATATATATAATATAACATATATATACATGTATATAAATAAACGAGATAAATATATATATACTTATACTTACATATACATATGAATAAATATATATATTTATACATATATATACATGTATATAATAAATAGATAAATATATATACACGTATGCATATATATACGTATGAATAAAAATGTACATATACATTTGAAATATATGTATAATATATTTTATATTTATATATTTATTTATACCATATATATAATATAACATATATATACATGTATATAAATAAACAGATAAATATATATACTTATACTTACATATACATATGAATAAATATATATTTATACATATAAACATATATTTATTTACATGTATCTTAAACATATATATAAGATATAAATAAATAAATAAGTTAACACATAATATTTATATAAGATATATGTATATAAATAAATAAAAGTTATATAACATGTACACGTGTATATATATAAGTAATTTCTTCAAACTTGTGAAATCAAAACCAAGAAAAGCACCTCCACACTGCTTTCAGAAATGAACTAGCAAAAAGTTGCTTTTGACTTTGGCTTTTGTTGACAGCCAACCCCTTTGGTTGGGCTACTGGTTTTTTGAAAAGACAAAGCTAGAAAAAACACAACCAAACACACGCTAAGATAGTTTCAGTTTTTTTCTCGACTCTTTGTTCAAGTAGATCAGATCAAAGAGAACGGAGGAAGGCAAACTAAACGATCTAATGGTTACGTTCCACCCTATTCACCCGATTCAAATCTAAAATTTGACATATATGCTGCATTTACCCTGATTTATGCTTCTAGTGATACGTTAGTTTCATTTAGGCCGGTAGTCTGTTGTCTCGCACATTCACCTGTGACGTGTGTAGAAGAGGTAATGGAAGAAGCAGCACGTATCTTCCAACGCCGACGCGTGGGTCCAAAGGAACGGTGGATGTGGCGGGAGCCGCACACATCTTGACGCAGACCCCACCGCAGCCCAGACATCCGTCCCTCCAAAACTGAATCCCCACATCACAGTGTAGCCCGCAGCCCTAACCATTGCATCGCCCGCGCCTCTCCTCTCCTTCCCCCTCACCGCTGGCGGCGGCGAGCCGAGGCGACGTCACCGCCAATCCGCCGACGACGCAGCCTGCTCCCGGCCGCGGAGCCGCACTGCCGGCGAGCGCTCCCCCGCCGGACCGCGCCCCGCGTGCTCCAGGGCGCGTCCCCTCCATCCGACGGCGCCTCCCGTCGTCCTCGCACCGTCGGGTAAGGAAACCCTAACCCTCGCTTCGCCTTTCGCGTGCTTGCGCTCGGTTTCAGTTCCGCGGGGGTCGCCTTCCCGCGGCGTGATCCCTCGAATCCGGGCGTTCGCTTCCCGGATGGGCGCGCTAATCCGTCTGCTTCGTCGCCGATTTATCTGGTGCGAGGCGGAGTGGCAGTGGTCGCGTGCGATTCAATTTTTTCTTCTGCTGAGCAGTAGCGCGGCCGTCGCCCGTCGGCGTTAGGGTATTCCAGTCGCTTGGTGGGAGGTGGTAGGCTGCGCGTTAGAGGGATTCTAGGTCTGAGTGCATGAGCAGGCTGTATGTTCCAGGAAAACCTATTACGTGTTGTCGGTTGGGCCCTTAGCCGTCTCTTGCATGGATTGATGTCCTCACATGGCGGAATAAGAAATCCGGTGCAGAGAGGAGCATGCTAGATTTGAGATTTGGCGGGGTGCGCTCCGGGTTCCCGCGGGCTGGCCGTACGATTGACGGCTGTTGCCACTGGGAACTGAAAGAGTTGATGCTCTTCCAGATAACCACCGTTTGCGGTTTCCGTTTCGAGTTAAGCTGCGTGTAGAGTCTGTTTTGGGCTGTCCAAAGCGGTTACCAGAAAGAATGTCCGTGACACGCGTCGATGAATCTAAGTGCAATATAAATATGTAGTTACGTATGCAGTGAGAGATTTTTTTATATGTATATGTAAAACTTCATTGCGCATTTTGGTGCTTGTCCGATGTGGCCTTTGTTCATTTAATTTGCACTGTTTAGGATTATGATTACTATAGCATTGCATTAGTTATTAACACATCCTACAAACTTGTCATTCTGGAAAGGCCGCGTCGGACAAGCACATAATTGTCTTCTCTGTCTTACAACGGTTGATTGACTCTTCAACAGTAGGTTGCGGAAATGTAGATTTTCAGGTGTCTTTATGACGATTTATATTAGCGTTTTTGCATTAACAATCTAACAGTGTATGCAAAGCAACTTTGAAGTTCACTTACTGTTTCTTTTTTGGCAACTTTACAATTTTTAAATTTTTCAAGTGCAAAGTAAGAAATACAATAAATAATATCTAAACCAATGCAATAAAAACTAAAAGGGAAAGCCCATGATGAGATTGTAATGTCAGCCAGACTATTCTACCTGCAGTGGCTGTGATGGCACACTTAACTGTTCCACAAACTTGATAGATGTTTTATGGTTATCACTTATCACTACATGGGCTCTTTGATGGTTTTGCTTCAATGTACTTTAGCATAGAAATGTGCCAGCTGCATCTGTAAAATTTTTGAAGATCTCCAATTTGACACCAATTTAGAGTCTTGCAACACCGTTTATATATTTATTATTCCTTTTAATAGATGGATGAAATAACTACTTTTCATGGTTTGAGAATCCACTTTGGTCTTGTTTGGATAAAAAATCCTAAGGGTTTGGAACCATATACCTTTATCCAAACAGGACCGTAGCACTTTATATGCTTTTGAGACTCAGAATAGTGGCTACGAAACTATGGAAGTATCTAACCTATATGACTGTTATCTTGGATGTTGTTGTGATCATTATTTTCTTATTGATAAAAGCATATCCATAATAATTTGCAGCTTTGTTCTTAGGGTTGAAATTTATGATAAATGTTGCCAGCGAGATGTCCGTGTTTTTGCTCCACTTGTTCTCTTTTGTCTATTTTGTTCCATTCAAACTGTTCTTTTGTTCCCATATGTCTGTAGTAAGTTGAATCAATAACTTTGAAACACTTTCGCTGGACTAACATGGATATTTCATTTTCTGTGCAGTTTGCTAGGTTTATGTGAGCCTGACAAAGATGGCTGATAATGGAAAGGCGAATCCTGCAGGATCTGGAGCCTATATAATCAATCTAGAGAACTTCAGTAAGAGGCTGAAGGTTTTCTATGACCACTGGAAAGAACACAAGTCTGATCTTTGGGGTTCTTCTGATGCAATTGCTGTTGCTACTCCACCTCCTTCTGAAGACCTTCGCTATTTGAAATCATCAGCTCTGAATATCTGGTTACTTGGATACGAATTTCCAGAAACCATAATTGTCTTCACGCACAAGCAAATACATTTCTTATGCAGCCAGAAGAAAGCAAATCTGATTGGGACCATAAAAAAGGCTGCAAATGAGGCTGTTGGTGCTGAAATTGTTTTGCACGTGAAGGCTAAGAATGGGGATGGTGCAGACTTGATGGATGACATACTGAATGCTGTAAGTAACCAATCAAAATCAGACAGTCCTATTGTGGGGCGTATTTTAAAAGAGGCACCTGAGGGTAAGCTTCTTGAAACCTGGTCAAACAAGCTATCTGGGTCGTCTGCACAGCTTACAGATGTAACAAATGGCTTCTCAGAGCTTTTTTCTGTGAAGGATTCCACAGAGATCACGTGTGTGAAGAAGGCTGCTTACTTGACTTCCTCTGTGCTAAAAAATTTTGTGGTTCCAAAGTTGGAGAAAGTTATTGATGAGGAGAAGAAAGTCTCACACTCCTCACTGATGGATGACACAGAGAAGGTTATTCTTGATCCTCTCAAGGTCAAGGTCAAGTTGAAGGCTGAAAATGTTGATATATGCTATCCTCCTGTCTTTCAAAGTGGGGGAAAGTTTGATCTCAAGCCTGGTGCCTCTAGCAATGATGAGTATCTTTATTATGATTCAGCCAGTGTTATCATCTGTGCGATTGGGTCCAAATATGGTAGCTATTGCTCAAATATTGCTAGAACATATCTGATAGATGCCATCCCTACACAGACCAAGTCATATGAGATCCTTATGAAAGCTCATGAAGCTGCTATAGAAGCATTGAAGCCAGGCAATCCCATGAGTGCAGTTTATAATGCTGCAGCGGCAGTGATTGAGAAAGATGCCCCTGAACTACTTGCTCATCTAACAAAGTCAGCTGGAACCGGAATAGGCCTTGAATTCCGAGAATCTGGCTTAAATCTGAATGCCAAAAATGATCGTCAGATAAAAGCGGGTATGATTTTCAATGTTTCCCTGGGTTTACATAATGTTCAGGCAGAAACCAAGAGCGAGAAGACAAAGCAGTTTTCACTACTATTAGCTGATACTGTTTTAGTTAGTGAAGACAAACGTGACATCTTAACAGCAACTTGCTCCAAGGCTATTAAGGATGTTGCATATTCATTCAATGAAGATGAGGAAGATACTCCTGTGGTGAAGGTAGAGTCAAAGACTACAGAAGTCTTACCATCAAAGGCAACACTAAGGTCAGACAACCAGGAGATGTCTAAGGAAGAACTCCGTAGACAGCACCAGGCTGAACTTGCTCGTCAAAAGAATGAAGAGACCGCTAGAAGGCTTGCTGGGGGTGGTTCTGGTTCTGGTGATGGACGTGGTCCTGCAAGGGCTTCGAATGAGCTTATTGCATACAAGAATGTCAATGATGTGCCATATGCAAGAGAGCTGGTGATACAAGTTGACCAGAAGAACGAAGCTGTTCTCCTGCCTATCTATGGCAGCATGGTTCCTTTCCATGTTTCT
Organism: Chloris gayana; assembly: GCA_031894775.1. Classification (NCBI taxonomy): domain Eukaryota; kingdom Viridiplantae; phylum Streptophyta; class Magnoliopsida; order Poales; family Poaceae; genus Chloris; species Chloris gayana. Next base: position 57,690 of record JAUNZO010005060.1, on the reverse strand, counting down.
ACTGTTAAGAGTGTGACAAGCCACCAGGACAACCGCACCTGCACTATCCGCATCTTCTTCAATGTTCCTGGGATGCCATTCTCAAATGATAGCAAACTGAATTCTCAGGGTGCTATCTACTTGAAAGAAATTACATTCCGCTCAAAAGATACCCGGCATAGCAGTGAAGTTGTTCAGCAGATCAAAACTTTGAGGAGGCAAGTTGCTTCAAGGGAGTCTGAGAGAGCTGAACGAGCAACTCTTGTTACTCAGGAGAAATTACAGTTAGCAAACAACAGAATGAAGATGATGCGGCTTTCTGATGTGTGGATACGTCCTGCATTTGGTGGTCGTGGGAGGAAGCTTACAGGAAATCTTGAGGCACATTTCAATGGTTTCAGATATTCTACTTCAAGGGCTGATGAGCGGGTGGACATCATGTATGGTAATATAAAGCATGCCTTTTTCCAACCTGCAGAGAAAGAAATGATTACCCTCCTCCATTTCCATTTGCACAACCACATTATGGTTGGAAACAAGAAGACCAAAGATGTTCAGTTCTATGTTGAAGTGATGGATGTTGTTCAGACTCTTGGTGGCAGTAGGAGGTCGGCGCTTGATCCTGATGAAATTGAAGAAGAACAGCGTGAGAGGGATCGAAAGAACCGAATAAACATGGATTTTCAGAACTTTGTGAACAAGGTTAATGATCATTGGTCACAACCACAGTTCAAGGGACTCGATCTAGAATTTGATGTCCCTCTTAGAGAGCTTGGGTTTCATGGGGTTCCATATAAAGCTTCTGCTTTCATCATTCCGACTTCTACTTGTTTGGTAGAGCTGATTGAGACCCCCTTCCTGGTGGTGAGCCTTAGTGAAATAGAGATTGTTAATCTGGAAAGGGTGGGCTTTGGAACAAAGAACTTTGACATGGCCATCGTGTTTAAGGACTTCAAGAAAGACGTTCTTCGCATCGATTCCATTCCTTCAACATCACTTGATGCAATAAAGGAGTGGTTGGACACGACCGACCTCAAGTACTATGAGAGCAGGCTGAACTTGAACTGGCGTCCTATTCTGAAAACTATCATTGAGGACCCTCAAAAATTTATTGATGATGGTGGTTGGGAATTCTTGAACATGGAGGCGAGTGACTCTGAAACTGAGGAAACAGAGGAATCAGACCAGGGTTATGAGCCCTCAGATGCAGAACCTGAATCTGAATCAGAGGATGATGATTCTGACAGTGCGTCCCTGGTGGATTCCGATGACGATGATGGTGAGGACTCTGAAGATGACTCTGAGGAGGAGAAGGGAAAGACCTGGGATGAGCTGGAACGGGAAGCTAGCAATGCAGACCGGGAGCATGGTGCTGAATCTGATAGTGAAGAAGAGAGGAGACGCCGGAAGGCGAAAACCTTCAGCAAGTCCCGAGCTCCAGAGCGTAGCTTCAAGGGAGCACCGCCCTCCAAAAAGTCCAGATTCAGGTGAAGAGTGAAGAGCGCAACAGATGGTGGACAGGGTTCCCAATTTAGGTTGCCTTGTAAAATTTGTCCTTGCTGTAGCGGGAGTGATTTGTATCTTTGTCGCTCTCTATCTGCCGTAGCTTACAGTGCATTTAGGTGAACAGTGACAGCCGAACTCTGGTGGTAGCAGATTAAATGAATCTTGAACTTGTCGTTGGAGTAAATCTGAGTTGGTTTATTCTGGTGTTCTGATTAATGTAATGTTTCCTGGTAATACTAGGTTGGACCTCCAGTTTGTATAATATTTATGCTGCAGTTACCTTTTGATCACTTGGTGGCAATGGCGATGCCGAGTGTAGCATGGACGTTGAAGTAGAAGGCATTGTCCTAATTTGTTTCATGCCGTAGAAAGTGGCCTTCTAAAACTTGACGGCAGTTGTTGGGTTCTTGCCTCATGGAGTCATGGATTTTTAAAACTGATTTGTGTAGTTGTATCCGAGTAGCACCCGCCTATTCTTGCCCTGCTTCAGCTAAAACACCTATACGTATTTGGATAGTCATATCGGATTGATAGCTTTGTCTACATTATGCCTTTTCAATTTTCATCTTGGGCTCATCAACCTTTTACTAGCGTGAGTTCATCTTATACCCATGATTTTAGGTCAAAGACTGCGGTGGTTCGGGCGTCAAGTGTCCCTACCTGTCTCCAGCTAGTAGTGTTGACCATGATCGACCACTTGCTCTGATCAGCGCCTGTTCCTTGAAGAGACAGGTGATGAGAAGCTTCAGATGTTTATGCCTGGACTCCTGGTTGAGTGACGGGTAATTATAAAATGTTTTTGACTTTCAGACATCATGTTTGATTGTCTGTCTTATTTAAAATTTTTGTACAAATATTGTTTATTTTATTATGGTTTGTTTCATCACTAAAGTTATTTTGAAAATAACTTGTTTCTTTTTATATTTGCACATATTTTTTGAATAAGACAAGTCTAAAAGTGTCTTATAATTTAGAACAGATGGAGTAGTATTATTGTTGTCAGCGAGGTCCCTGCTCAAGAGGCAGGGCGTCTCGTGCCACGCCACACTTCTAAACAGTTAATTCAACGGTGGAAATGGATAAATCACCTAAATGGTCTTTTATTACAACAGACTATTAATATTCGGAGTACCAGGAAATTGGTTCATTTCTGTTTCAAACCAACCGGACAGAAATCCAAACACTGCTGAATATAACAATATGCCGACTCAGGATAGAGAACCTGACTGTTTTTAATTGGATCCACCTAACATTTGCTCTTGAACGAACCACAACTGCACCAAGTAAAATTCTGCTGTTACAGACTCCTCACCCTGACCTATAAAATTCTGAGGTTACAGTGTCGACACCAAAAAACTGAATAAACTTGTCCCATATAAGTCTGTAAGTGGTTCACAACTTTTCTCCTGCCAGCCAACGGCTGTAGAATGCAAGCGCCTCCTTGGGCTTATACTCTGGAACAGCATGCCCCGCGCCCTGCCATGATGCCACTTTGATGTTAGAAAGCTTCAACGAGCTCGCAAGAGAAAACATATACTAGCTATCGTTAGCAACTGATGTTATGTCCACTCACAGAAAAGAGAGAAACTGGAGAAAGCAATCCAATGGGACGCTATGAAAATTTAAGATACTCACATTGTCATTGAAAATCATGAAGTTGCACTTAATAAATGCTTAAATGTTAGTGTAGAAAATGACTAAATGTTATATGGGAAAAAGGTTTATGCTGTTTTTTTATTAGTACCCACTCAGTTCATTAACTGTTTCTTTTTAGTAATTGATATTATTTTTTTAAAAAAATTCAAGAGCAAAGTAAGAGGCTAGTAGTATTTCAAGAATTTATGAAAGTGTTCTGGCTAAGGACCTTGCTAGCAGAGGCAAAGGGTTGGTACCTTTATCGTGAGGAAGGTCAGATTGTGATCGTAACCTTCTGTATACCTGCAAGGGAATTTTTATTATATTATGCTAAAAGTCACCTCCAAAAAAGTAAGTTCTCTGAGATATGTCTTTTCTTTTCCTTAGGCAACGGGCCAGTACTAATTTAATTTACATGTATGTTTTTAAAGGACCTTCTTAACACGATACTAGTAGTATAGAAAATTTACATGTATGTCCAAGAACATACTATTTAACTCACTTAACTAATAATTTAGGGCCCCTTTGTAGGATTTCTCTAGAAAATTAATTCTCAAGAAAAAACAGATTCTCTAGAAATACAAATTCTCTACAAAAAAATCTTTTGGCAAAACAGATTCTCTTATGTATAAGATGGGCAGAGAAGCCATGTGAAACTATGTTGTTTGTACTCTAAGAAAGAGAGGGCTTTGAAAGGTCAGAGAGTCAGTGTAGAGTCAGTCTAAGAAAGAAAAGCCTCGTGATTATTTTAACCTTTTGGAAAGCTTCTCATAAAATTCGGAGCAGAAGCACTTTGAAAAATCCTATCAAACAGGGTCATAGATTTGTACTTTAAGGTATTATCTGTTGAAACATGTAACAGATGAGATATAGCCAAGTTTGGATAGACTATTTGGCAAAAGTAATCAGAGTTATTATGGATCCATGGGAGCCGTGGATGGTGGCATTGTTTATATTATTCATGCCTGTGGTGATTCTAATAAGGTCAACTGTTTGAACAATGACAGAACATCATACCCTGCAACTTGCTTATTGAAGTACCATGGCCGCCATCTGTCAACAACTTTGTAGCTCATCGATTTTACCCATGCTTCAGTTCCAGGGAAGGGAATGCACAGATCATGGTCTCCACTGCAACATTGCATGACATAGACAAACATTGTACAGGTACCGCTAGTTGTGACACATTTATCTACTAGAAGCATGTTTTCACTTTTCAAAATTGGCATTGAAAGATTAAAAAATAAAAGCTTCACCTATCAACATAGAATTCATATTGACAAATCAGTCACGATATGTGTAATGAAGTTAATCTTACAAGGTACATGTAATCTTATAGGATCACAGTTCACGTGCTGATTTGCTAAAGGATTGCTTACTAGTGAAATACTGTAGGAGTAAATTTTCGGTAAGACATTGTTCCTGCATTTGACATCCATCTCATTTATTCTGAATGAAGCTCGGAGGCGCAGGCTTCTCCAATTATTAATTAGAGAATAGGTAGCCAATAACCAACCATTGTTTTTTATATGGTGATCTAATTCATTTTCTAGTAGCCAGAATGTTCAGGATCCACAAATTACTTAATTGAACATTCCAAGAAGATAAATGTTTCTGGATTTCTTCCTGTACCTGTAAATTAGCACGCGATATCCCAAGGCTGTGAGCTTCTTGTGATAGCTTATCATTGTTCCAGTGTCATGAGTATAGTCTATTCTTGCGGTGTACAGTTCCCATGAGCCAATTAAGATTTTCTGATATGCCAAATTGAGGTGGTTTAGCAGAAGAAAAGTTAGCGTAACTATGTCTTAATTTGAATGGTAATTTGACTATACACACAGTATACCGGTTTGGCATGAATTGCAGCTCTGACATCTTCGTCATCAAGCCATATAGTAGCAAGTTCATCACTCTGCAAGTACATGTAAATTTTAAGCAGATGAAGTGAAAACCCAATCTTCTATCCCCAAGACAAACTAAGATAAGGCAGTAACAATTCTATATTTTGCACACATTGATCATTGAACTAGTCCTGCTGTTGGGTAAAAGATGTTTAAGGTTAATTGTTTTAGGACAAAGCTGTATTTTTCTCATAAAAATAGGGGCAACCGTGCAACAACTTGGGTGAAAACATGTCCAATTTTGCAAAGTCTCAAAAAGAGGTCCAAAATCAGAATTGGACTTGGAAATGAGGGCAGATTTGCAAATGCCCCTTAAGTCTCTTTATGCACGATGAAAATTCTGAATGTACAATGGCTGCCGATTAAGTAGAAGCTAAGAGCCCAAGATATTGTCCTAAATAATTCGGTTCATACCGTACAGGGAAGTGATCTACCCCCAAGGCCTGGCCACATTGGAACACGTCCATCCTTGAGAGCAAGACGGAGGGGCCAAGAACGCCCTGCCATTCGCTTTCTCACTGGACATTGTCTCTCTGTCTCCCCTAGCCTTCTAAAACTTGGTGGCAAGCTGCTGTTGACGAACTCTGCCTCTTGGATCTGAGGATGATGGTAGCAAGGAGCAAGGGTGTTGTACTTGTTCAGGTCTTTTAGTTCCTGTCAGATGCCAAAAATGGAGGCTATAAAGAATTATAATGCGTTGTCAATTTATATGTTGCGGCTTGGAGACTTTACCCAGCGCACTCTATCTATGTGTTCCTGGCATAGATCATCCACGTTGCCCCAGAATTTACCATGGCAAGTAGCTTTGACATCCTGAAACGAAGTGTCAGATCACTTTTTGCTTACAATTTGTTAGGAAGGAACATTATTTGCCGCTGGTCAGCTGAAACCTTCTGCCATCACCCTGGCACTTATAGAAACAGATTATATTGCAAGCAAGCATGAAGCATCAGCATAACAGTACCTCAAACATGTCAGTTGAGATGAGGCCCATCCCATGTGCAAATGGCACAAATGAGTTGAAATCATAGTCGTCATCAGTTACTCCATTGCCGATAAGATATCCCTGAATAAAGTTTTAAACTTCAACTTTAAACTAAGTTTTGAATTAGGTAGTCAATTGAAAGAATGAGACTCAAGGAATAATAACCTTCAAATTGATTGTTGGCTTCGTACCTATCTTTATCCCTGTCAGGAAGGACATAAACTTAAGATTGATCTTTTTAATGTGATGTACATCTCTGTTTGTCAGCAGAGTGCCAACCTTTGACAATTTCATCGGCAATAGTAGGGATATACACCCCTGCGTATGACTCCCCGGAAATGTAGAACGAGTTCGACTGAAGGTCAGGGTATAACTCAAACCACTGACAAAACACATTATACATCAGTAATTAGATGTGAAGGTTAATGTTGAGTAACCAAAGTAGAGAGTACCTTCAAAAGGAACTTGTGCGCATCTGCTGCGGTTTTCAGGTCACCTGTCGTGTAATCCGATTTGTTTAACGAGTACGACATCCCGACACCCGCAGGTGATCGAGTCCAGGTACAGCATGTTTGAAACCTATCCATATTGCAAGTCGAGCAAGTATGAAATTAGAATTATAAATTCATCACCAAGCAGTGGCGAAGCCACTAGTATGGCAAGCTGTGGCTCCTGCCATACCTCCCACCGCCGGTGAGATCCTCTGCGGCGCTGCAATTTTTTTTCTCAGCTGAGCCCTGCTTATGCGTTTGTTTCGTGTTCGGTGGAAGAAGAGGAATAGGAAGACGAACGGTTATGGTTTATGGGCTTTTTTTTCTTTACAAGGGGGCTTACGGGCTGGTGTGATTGACTTTTTTTTTTTGACTTTCCATCCGATCAGAAAAAAAGCCTTGGGCTTGTGACAGAAATGCCTGGTGCGATTGTGTGCACCACGCCGCTGGCCTCCAACGCTCCACGATCGTTGATGCTAGATCGAGATGGACAGTAAGGGCAGAGAGAGTAGGCCAAGTCATCGACGTTAAAAAAAAAGAACAAATCCAGATAGCAGCTGGATTAAGAAAATAAATAAATAAATCTTGAGGGTATATATTCAATAAATAATTACTTATTAAATTTTTATATTTTCATATAATTATAGTTTTCTATTAGTATATATATATATGCAAATTAGTATAGTACGACCACCATAGCTAGATTTTGATTCCGGCTTCGCCACTGTCACCAAGCAGCAGGATGTCAGTCAAACTCTGCCTGCGAAACTATTGTTGAAAGGAAACATGCAGAATTTATAGTTTTTTTAAGGAATTTCACAAAGGAAAAGAACTAATTAAATCACAACCACTCGTTTATGGATCATGTCAACTATATCCACATCCACTTGTTTCCAAATCCTGTGTTGTGTGGGGACAGAATGAGATGCACGGGATACCTTGATGCATAAACAATCTTTCTTCCTACTGATCAGTCGACTGAACGCAGTGAAACCGTTTAGTTGACCACGTGTCGCGCGGCCATAGGCAGGCGCGTGTTGCAGGATACGGGCATGCACACAGGAGCGCGTTGGCTTAACGGATCTGGTTCGTTTTGATTAGATTTGATTTAATTTAGAGCCTGAAAAAATTGTAGGGTTATGTGTCTTTGTATAAGATGCATTACAATTTTTTTTGTCATGTATTCCTATAGAGAAATATATTTTGTATTTATTTACACTATTCTCTCTTAAGGGGTCTGAAAAAATAGGAAACCCAAAAACCGATTGAAAAATAGCAAGCCCCATATAGAAGTCAGGAGGAATCCTCAAATTGATGGGTACCTTTGACCAGCTGTATGGGTTGAGATGCAGCCTGGGCAGGCCGCTTGGTGTGCTTCCCGGCTCGAAATTGAAAGGACCGTTCTCGTAGACGAAGCCGTCGAAGCTGGAGCATCCCGGGCCGCCGTTGAGCCAGACCACGACGGGGTCGGCGGCCGGGTCGCGCTCGGAGAGCACCAGGTAGTAGAAGAGGCTCCTCTCGCTGGCCTCGTCCACGGTTACGTATCTGCACGCAACGCGAGCGAGAGCACCGTTGCAAGAATCAAAGACCGTTATTGTGCAGCTACCGGAGCAGTGTGTGAGCGATCGGTTAGACATGTATATACCCGGAGTAGTGGCTGGAGGGGAAGGAGCCATGGAAGCCCGGGAGGCCGGTGACGAGGTGGTGCTCCGGGGCTGCAGCGACGATCGGGGTGAAGAGCAGTGGCGCAGCGGCCGCGACGAGGAGCAGGAGGATGAAGGGACAGGAGGTTTCCATCAGGAAACAAGTGCTGCTTCTGAGTGCAGCAGCACTCAGTTGCAGCAGGTAGAAGAGCTAATCAGGGACGACGATGACGGATTTGGTAAGGGGTAGCCCTCTCGCGTGACGCGCGTGTGTGTTGGATTCGTTCCGGAAAAGGGCCGATGGCATTTCACAAAGGGCCAATTTCTAATCTCGAATCCTTCATCACAAATGTCATTATCCCATATATGCCATTCAGATTGATTTTTTTATCTCTTCTGGAAGACCGTTTTGCTCATGGTGTTGACTTGATGTTGAATTTGTAAATCCCCTTTTTATTATACCACATTGTAATGAGAGATACTGATGATGACTATTATTTGTTTGGTTATTACTAATGCATCACATATTAGTAATATACCATATAATATTTTTAGAATAGTAAAATTAACTGAAGTGTTACAACAAATAGTAAAATCAAGTCAAAAATAAAAATATTATTCTCGTATATTTTTTCACATAATCATGATTGGATTGAAGCTATTTTCGTGCCAAACATAATGTGTAATTCTTTGAATATTGTCTGCATGAAATTTCATCTAATAATGGATTATGTTTTCATGCATGTTGGATGTACAACTCATCGATTTTTCAGTAATATTAGTTTTTTTTAAAAAAAAATCTTCGAATTCTTAGTGGATTTACTATCAAATATTTGGATTCAAAAAAATGGGCTCACTTGTGGGTCTTTCATCATTGCCAAGTTTGACTCACTTGTGGGCTCTACCTTAGTAAAGATAAGGTAGAAAAGCAATATGGTCACTTAGCAAAATAACGGTGAGCTTGTTTTGACGGTGTTAATGGCCATGGGATGTACAAAATAATTTTGCAACCCAGTGGTGTATGTAGGATTAGAGGTTTTGTATTGGCAAATAGGATATTTAAGCAGATTACAATGACATATAAGGAAATGAGATCCCACCTATCTTATATTTACTAATAATTGGAGCCATCTTCTGGGGCTTTCACATTAATCGGAAGAAAATACAAGAAATTACAAGGAAAAAGCAAAACATCCGACCATTCAATTGCATGATTAATAAATCACAGACATCAGATTTAACATAATAAAAATTACCCAACTTTGCCACTGAAAAATATATCCTAATATACATCTGTACCCCTTCACCGTATCCCTTCAGGATATCTATCTTTGGAATGTCCTATATTCAACTATACAGGCTACGCTTGACCAATAACGTACAAATGATGAATAACATAAGGTTCCTCAGGGCAAGGCCAGAGTGGGCGACCGCCCAGGGCGCCCAAAAAACTAGGGCCCTATTTTTCTAATAACCTTTGTCGTAATAAGAGAAAAATTTCAAGAAATCCCAAATATGGTCTAGCTCCAATTCATAAGGGTGTCTTGGCTGTTCGTCTTCTTCGGACCAATCGCCTCTGTATGCTACGGTGCTCCGTGCGTAATTACTCCGGCAACTTGTCTTATGTTTTGACTAAACAACGATCTTAAGTTTCAACAACAGGGTAGGCGTGGGCAAGGTGGGCGCTGAATGAGCTGCCTAGTTACCTTGGCATCCTGGTTCTTCTTGTGCTGCACGCTGCTAGTGTTGTTGATATCAAAAGGAAATCCCCAGTTTGATCTTCGCTGTAGGTGCTCGCTAGAACCCTCAATGTTAATATGCTCCATAATTACACACTACTGGAAAAGAGCCCTGCAATAGCGGGCGTTTTGGCCCTGCAATAGCGGCCATTCCGGGCGCTATTACGCACACGTTATTGCATGGTCGGACCAGCAATAGCGCCCACGACCGCCCGCTATTGCAGGAAACCCTGCAATAGCGGGCAGGGTGATGTCATCCGCCCGCTATTGCAGGCAACCCATCAATAGCGGGCAGCTGACATCAGCCGACCGCTATTGAAGAGTCACCCTACAATAGCGGCAGATGACATCACGAAGGCCGATATTGCTGTGTGACCCTTCAATAACGGGCAGATGACATCACTGTGCCCGATTTTGCTGTGGTTTTGCCAATATCGTGTCATCTGTCCGATATTGCTGGCCTAGACAGCAATATCGTCTAGTGACATCATCGTGTCCGATATTACTAGCATTTTCCGAACTGAAACAATTATTACTATTTGTTTTATTTTCCAGGTGACAAATTCAAATATTTTTACAGAACTGAAAATATATTCACACTATATACGCAAGACCATAGAAATAATCATTAAAGCATTTATATGTACATACGGCATAGTTGTCATCCATTTTACAATATCCACATACATATACATCATGTTTCTAATACACAATATTCATCCATCAAAACACAACTAAATTACAATTTATTCCGCCACTTCGGCTCTAGTGCCTTCAATCTCTACTCCTCTGTCTTTGAATTTTGCACAATTACATCTTGGTGGCCCTTTTGACCGCTGTAGCTATACAAGTCTTCATGCATTGCAACATCACTTAGAGGATCAAAATACTTGCCTCTTTCATTACAAAACTCACGAATCATGAAGCGGAGGAGTTTGGCTGCAATGAGCTCAAGCGTGCTTCATAAAAGTAAGTGCTCGCTGGAACCCTCAACGTTAATATGCTCCATAATTACACAATAGGGCTAAGAAGCTGCACGCAGAGTGCTGCATGCTAGTGCCAAGCTTACTAGGTTTTGTTGATTTTAGGGCCCCCTTTTGCTTTTCGCACAGGGGCCTCAAATTCATAGTGACGGCCCTGGGTTCCTTTGCTCTTTTCAAGAAACAAGATACATGTGGTGTATTAGTAAATCAGGACTCCTCCACGTACAAGCATGACATTATTTGATTAATTAAAATTTTAACGACAGTTTACCCTCATTAAGTATAATGCAACCCGTGGGGTTCATTCCCGATCTTTCGATGAGAGTGGAAGATAATTCGATTGATGATGGAGTCGACGTTCACGGCCCGACTACAACATCCCGGACGCTGCGCCTTAGCAATCGATACACCGCCTCCAATAGTTGCCGTGATCTTGTGATGCACGACAACCCGACCACGAGGGCACTCGTCCTGCAAGCAGTCGAGAACAAGCAAGAACAAGTGGAAACAAGCACTGAATTGCTAGATTTAATTGAAGGTTCACAACCGAAAACACAACATGATAGGGTTCCGAAAATGAATGGCAGACTGAATACGCGGGCACTACAGCAAGTAGCCAAAGCTAGCTCTAATCAACAAAATCCAATCTGTTCTGGTGGTGGCTAGGGGAAATCAATAGGTAGAATCACAAACTCAAGGGTCATGGTTTCGTGTTTCAATCCTAAGACGCGTCCGTAATGGGCTCAACTAGATACACTGTTCGTTAGACCAAAACTAGATAGTTCTAATATATCTGCATCTAAACGAAGATTATGGTCGACTCGAAGAAGATATGGACTTGATCTCGGATCCGTTGGAAAGTAGACTCCGTAAGCTTTCCATGCTATGCTTGAATGCTATTAATGACACATGATAAATTATTTTCTTGGTGATCAGTAATGCAGCATGCATCACATATTAGTAATATACCATATAATATTTTTTGAAATAATAATATTAATTTAAATATTACCAAAATAGTAAAATCAAGTCACAAAATATGAAAAATATCATTCTGATTTTAGAGTACATTTGTTTCGCATAATCATGATTGGATCGAATCTTTCAAGGACATGATTCGAAATCCAAGAGAGTATGACAGTATCAGTTCAAGAATTCTACTGCCGAGAAGAAGATTCAACTTTTCGTGAAAGCAATTTTTTTTTTGTGGATAAACTATGGACTTTACATTTGTAGATTAGGTAGCTGGTTTTGTCGGTTTACTCCAATTTTTAGTTGTACTTGTGATTTATTTGTTTTATATGCTTCCAATTTACATTAATTAATTCGAGTTTATTTTAGGGTATTTGTAATTAAGTTGTAAGTAAATTTTTTAGGTCACCATTATATTAAAAGAAATTATTTTTGTTGCAAAATTCTATCAATAAAGTGGTACAAAACTGGATTAGTATCCATTCCCTACGAACTCTTTGTAAAACAAATGTAAAAAAGAAAATTTATGGTATTCATATAGGATACTCTTTATATTTATCTACATGATACTCTTTGATCTGCCATACGAGCAGCTAGCTCCCAGTTGATGGGCTGTAAGCCACATCCTCAATGGGCCCTGCCTCACGTATCTGCAATACAATGGAACAACATAAGAGCGCAAGGTCCAAAAAGCCAGCTTTCTTCTTCCTCTATCTGTCTGTTTCAAGACCACGACTGCACGTACGGCGGCAGGCCATGGATAGTCGGCGGAGCTTGCTACCAAAGGTGCTTTTCGTCACAACAGAATACCGAATTTACCAGGATAACTTGACGCACTCGTTTGATGAACTCCAGGGCAAAATGGCCAAGGCTACAACATGTTGGCGGCACAGCATGCGTTACGCCAAGATTTGGCGGAATCAAGCTTTCGAGAGAAAAACAACATGTCCAAAAACATATGAATTCTGCCAAACGAGCCAAAGCACATACGATTGGATCCACGTACTACAACTAAGTAAACAAAAATTGCAACACCAAAAACCAGCGCAATGACGATAGGCTTGTAGCGGTGATCACAATTATAATAACATGCATATTCATGCTATAATAGCTTTTTATTACACAGGTTCGCTACTATTATTACAGTAGCGAACCGTGGACTTAAAATAAGTAAAAAACGTCCATCTCTGACAGCTTATTTATATTTGACTATTTAGACATTACCATGCACGCACACAACACACTGCGGCCAGAGCGCTGCATCCCATACGTAGATAAGGCGATGGTGGATCCTAGCCGGATCATCAGGGCTCCGCGGCGGCGAAGCTACATCCGTTCCGATTGGCAGAGAGCATGTGTGGCGCCTCGTCAATGGCGAGCCACTGATCCACGGCCCACTTGTGCGTCATGGAGGACACAGTGCCCTGGCCCAGCTGGGTGACCATGACGTAGTCCACGTACCAGCCCGGCTTGTGGCCCGACCCGTCGGAGGTGATCACCATGTTGCAGGGCTCGGACGGCATGCACGGCCCATTTCCGCCGAACCTGTCGAGGTCGCCCTTCTCGAAGTAGTCGTGGCCGGCAGACATCTCGCCCCACGATTCCAGGTTGGGGATCACCAGCGTCGGGCCGCTGGCAGCGCTCACCTGCAGCGACACGCGGGCGTCGGTGCCGGCGTCTCTTCTTCCTCCCGTCTGCACCAGGATCTCGAACCTGCACTGGGCGGCCATGGCGCTGCTTGCGGTGAAGGCAAGGAGACAGGCCATGGCGAAGAGAAGCTTCATGTTGGATCGAATCGATGTGTGCGATGAGTATCTAGTATAGAGTGATTAATTACTTGTGATGATGATGGGTGATATTGATTTGGCACCGAGGTCCCTTTTATAGGCAACGCATTGGCGATCGTTGCCTTACATGATGTGGTCAATGTTCATCATGTAGTAGCCTCTCTGTCTCATCTCCTGTTGCGAATACCGTGGCCTGTCAGGGACGCAAACCATGAGCTAGCTAGGACGGGTTCCACTCTGCGTGGAATATCTGCTTGTGAACGCATGCATCGATTCCGAAAAGAGGCTGCCCGGCAAGCTTGCTTGAGGAAATTAATTAATGTTCAATTTTGAACGCAACAACAAGTTGCAGAAATATTCGAAACATAGGTAGCTACTGTCACGACCAATCTGGAAGACTGGAACTCTGATCTCAATCAACTTCTTCCAGGAGGTTTTCCATGGTTTCAAGTTCAACCCGTTCAGTTCTTCTATATTGGCAACGCAAACGTTGCACACTTAGTTCATGGTAGACACAGCATAAGGGCAATTTATGACATATAAAGAATTAAACCATATTGTTTTATTTATTAGACAAATAACAATATTATCTTATTATAAATATAACATTTTGTGAATAATTTATTCTTGTATATCGGTTCCTCTAATCGTCAAAGAAATATCACAGTGTTATTGAGGCCTACAAAGGCTACTCTCTTTTTTTAAACCGCCTGGGGATTATTCGATAGCGTTGTTTGGGTGCCATGCAGCCAGGTGGGACTTGGACTTGGTTCTCTCCTCACAAGAACATAAAAGCAATTAAATTGGCCCATGACGTGCTGATATCGATCCAAAAACATTGAACGGCCAAACGGTCAAATATAACGTTCTCTCCACAGGGAAAACTGTGAAAAGATTCGGGAATAAGAAACTGCGAAAAGAAGTCATCAAGTGACTCCTGGCGCACCAGAATTTCTAGTTAACTATAAGCTAGCATGACCCGCAGTTATAACTTTGTAGTGAGTTCTCAAGCAAATTATAATGCCATAATAAAATGGTGCCCAATAATATACAAATTAATAGAAGTGTGAGTATGCAATATATGGAGGATAAGAATAAAAGGACCATTAATTAACTATATGTAAATTTCGATCAACGAAATATATAGCAGTTTCCAGTAACTACATGGTCCTAACAATAGGCCGGTCAGGACTCTTTAACTATGAGAACATATATCGGTTTCCTGTGGCAACATGTGAATAAATCAAATTCTGCGTAATCAACTTGTGCATGTTGACACGTAGAATGTTCAATAGTGGGCCTTACACTATACTCGTCCTTTCAATAAAGACTACGTCTAAGAGCGTAGCTTTTGCCTAACTTCAATCAACTACTAGCACAACACTATTTACACATGTACCTCTCTTTTGTACTCGCAGATGATTTACATGAAACAATCAACAAGTTGCATGATCCTAATTCTAATCTACTGCTTCCAAACTATTATTACCTACTAGCACAATGGTGATTTAGTGAACATGAATTTGTATTGTTTTAACTGGAAATTTAGTATCTCCAGCTATATATGCCTTTTCTTTGATGCTCTATCTAGAAAATTCATTGGTTCTATATCATCTTGACCATTAACATGTTGGACTATCAGTATTATACTTTAAATGGTTTTACAGAATTATACTTTTACTAATGATTATTTATATGAACCATAGCCATTTTGGAGAAGAATAAAAATCCAAACACGCCGGAATTATATAAAATTTTCCTAAACTAACAGAGTTTCTAGAATAGTCACTCAAACATTGAATTATGGTATGTATTTTAAAGTGTTCTAACATTAAACTGTATTTAATTGGGTTTGCTAATAAATTATAAAACTATGTACAGTAAATAAAATAAGATTTCAGGGACTTTCTAGAAAATGATAGGAGTAGTTTAGGCTGGTGCAAAGAGCAAAGCAGGTGAATGGAGCCGGACCACTTCTTCCAGATATTGCAAATGCGCAAAAGATTATTCTTGCAGTCTTGTCTAGCTAGGTCCGTGAATACCATGGCTGGTGGGATGGATACCGTTAGCTGCAAGTCCACGACAGCTCAATGGGTCAAGCATCCCCAAAGATATGCTCAAATATGAAACGTACCTTGCCATATTTAAACTTATAACATCAGAACAGGAGTTTTCTCTTCCTACTAAAAATCTCGACCTTTTGTTCCTACTAACGTAGGATAATCTTTTGAGGTAGAAAATAAAACATATGACTAGCTTTAACTGGGAAAAATAGGACAAAATCATGTCCCTGATGACATACACAGTGAGCTGTAACACGAGTGCACTAGAAGGCTTGGTCATTCAGAACCCACGGGGCAAAGTAGAACCCAGGGGTACATCGCCAAGTCTACATTGCTAGTTTTACGACTTATTGCACAAGCCTGCTTAAGATCGAGTTTCAAATCCTGTGGAAATCTAATTTGAATGATTACAGTTGGAACCTGATTGTTCAGTCCAACAATGTTTCCATGGACATGAAGTCTCTGACACTTATGGAACAAATAAAATCTGCAAAAGACATCTTGAAGAGCAATATACTGTCTAAAAACGAGTGATTTCTACAAGAGACCAGGATAATATAAACACTGAAAGAAATAGCCCGGCAGATATGTAATTCCCCCATCGAGCAGTGGTGGAGTGTACGGTCTTCAAGATTTATCAGCCTGCGATGTGCCATTGTTCGAGGGATTGTGGCAATTCACCAGCACAGGTTGGCAATTGGCTTCGCATTGCATTCCTGAATGCAGTTCATAGCTAGCTCCCTCAGCTGTTGTTCAACAGTCTCCATGGGAAGGCAACCATCGACGACCTGAAACAAAAGAGTAACTAATACTCCTCCATTATGAATTTGCTGTCGTTAGGACAGCAAGATTAGTGCAAAATTGAACTAATCCTACTGTCCTAACGACAATAAATTTGTAATGGAGGAGTACATATCTACTGGAAAATGGATTAACAAAAGCACTGTAACTGTGTCCTGGACACTGTTGAATGAAATAATTAAAGTTTGTATCCATTCTGTGACATCCCGTGTCACAAAATTGCGGGTTAGCATTCTGAAAACGTGCCCCTGACCTATTAGCACTCCCACAAGAAAAATCTTTGACATGCAATTAGTTTTGTGTGGTCAATTAATTCAAATTCAATTTGCATTGAACTACAACTCAAATTTTCACAACATAAATTGGGTGCACCAAAAATCTATGTTATAGTACATGTCAAAGGAAAAATCCAAGCCAAACCCCATCCATTTTCTCAAGCATTTGAGGTTCCAAATAAATCGGACAACTCCGGAAAACAGTCTGATTGTAGAAATTATCAGATTTTTCCTGGGGAAGTTCATGGAGAGGTTGAGGTCTCAGAAATTGGATCCAATCTTGGTGAGCACGAGGATATTTTGTTTTAGTATTTTCGAGCTCGGGAAGGCCTTCTTTTGGATTTTCAAAGGGAACCGAGTTTGGAAAACCAACCAAATTTCAAAGGAACTCGGGCCCACCTGTAAGCCTCTTCATCTCTATGTCCCTGCGCGCGTCAGAGCGTCGCCGGCGCCTCTGCGCCGCGTGGCGACCGTACGTCGGCGCCGCCCCCACCCGGTCGGCCATGACCATCGCCAAGACGCTGGTCGCCTCTCACTTCGTCTCTCTCTCAATCATTTACTCCATCTCACTCGCTCGAGCTCTTCCGAACGCCATTGACGCTCTCACCTTGCCGCTCGTCGGCCGGCCGCACCGCTTCGCCTCCCACCAGATCAACCGCACCACCGTGAGCGCGAGCTCGCCCTCTCTCTTCCCGGCCAAACGGCATTGCAAAAGATGGCTTGAGCTAGGAGTATTTGACAAATTACTCCGGCGAGTTCATCGACGCACAAACTCGGCGTCGCAGCCAAATTCACCCGTCTCGGTGAGTCTCAATGTCTTATTCCTACTCCCACACGTGCGCCACTAGGTCGCGCACACTCCTAACTCTTTTCCCCCAATTTTTCCCTGCGAGGAGGCTGGTTTTTGGTCTTCTTCCCCGGCTCCGACGCCTACCATCACGAGCCCCACGGCGCTGACCTGCCTCCGGCCATCTCCAACAACAATAAACTTCATGCCGGCCTTCTCCTAGCTGCCACGAAGCTGTAGGAACGAACGACGCTCGATTTGGTGGAGGCTACGAAGCGCACCGCCTCGCCGAACGTCGTCGGACCGTGGGTTCCTGCGTGCTTCATCGCCGACCAAGCTCCGGTCATTCCCGACTACCCGTAGACCCTCAGGTGGATGCACATTGAGCTGCTCTGCGCACTGGTATGTTTTTGGGATTTTAGGACCACTGTGGACCGATTTCCGGTGGGTCGCCGCTGCTCCGGCGAGCTCGGTCGCCATGGCAAGCTTCAGCCCGAGCTGGTTCTGGTGGTGATAGGGATCTGCTGCGCAGCTCACCGTGTGGCCACGTTTGTGGCTCAGATCTGATTGGTCTGCCTCTTCTTAATCATTTTTCGGAATTAGTTGTTTTAGCAGAAAATGTTAGAAGCTTCAAAAATTCATATCTTTTGCTCCCGAACTCGAAATCGTGCAAACTAAATTTTGTTGGACTCCTTGAGACATGTACTAGTTTATAGTGCATTTAGTTTGGCATGATCAGAGGCAATTTAATTAGGTTAAATTCTTCTTAAGAGACTTAAGTTAAATACTTAGTTAATGGTCTAATTACCCCAAATTATGAAGCTTAATTTAATTATTATTCATAGCATGTGCTTAAGGACCAGAGGCAATTTAATTGCTATTTTTCCTAGTTTTGCTAGAGTTATTGAGTTATTTCCTTGCACATGCGACAATGATTTAAATGCTTTATGGGAGTTGATGAAAGGGATTAAATTAAATAATCACCTTAAATCATTTTTACCTCGCTGGACACCAAGTTAATTTATACTCATGAATTACATGTAATTGATAAAATCCGCATGCATTCCGTAAAATATTCAATATCATGTTTTCATCAAAAATTTACACATCACCTTTGCATCATGTAGGCTGCGGTGGTGAACGTGATAACCGGCGAGGAGGAGCCGGAAGCTACTGCTGTCGTTGACCCAGCTACCCAGGGTCAAGCTCAAGGCAAGCCCCGGTGCACAACCTTTTAATTTAAGTATTTTATTTTCATCACTATGTTTGTAGGTCCGTATTGTGCATTAGGTCTACGGGAGTTGTGATGAAAACCCTAGCATGCGATAGGATCCTGTTTACCCCGATTCGATCACCCTACGCTAGATGCTTGCTTAAATAGGGCGATGATCCGTCGAGTGGTACGGAGACCACTCGTAGATAGGACAATCACATTTTTGGGACACGATGCTAAGTATCACGTTGAGAATGGAAAATTGGAGGCCGGACGGGCAACTAGGGGAAAGTGAAGGACTGAAAGAGTCTTCAAGGTTGTAGCCCCGTCACGTGCACACAAGGACCGCGTCGTGTCCGGCCCATGTGGAATAAGTTTGAACGTACTGTTTTGCATGCTGCAGTTTATGGGCCCACTAAACCGATGTAGCGATGGATTGCTGTAAGGTTGGAAGATTTCCCTACTCCCTTGGTTACTAGGCGGTTTTTGGGAGGAGAGGAGGGAGCACTCCACTCACGGATGACGTCCGGGACGGCATCGCGTGAGGGACCCTTCTCGGGGCGGTAGGACCCGGACGACCTTATGGTGCACTGAGCGAAAGGTTGTCTCATGCGGCTTCCGGAAGCGCGTATGTGACGTGCGACAGGTTTCTCCTGCAGGATGTAAATCGATTCGAATCGCTGCCCCTCACGATGAACGAGTACCACTTGTCCCTGCGCCGGAACGTAGTAAGAAGAGGAACATTGATGAGGATGATTATGATTAATTTTGCTGTATTGCTTAATTACTTGTTTGGAAACATGTAATGCAATAGCTTAGTGCAAATTAAATTTATTCTTTCTTGCAACTTAATTAAAGCTGCTAAAAGATGAAAGTAAGGATTCACTTGTAGGCCAGCTTAGTGCTTAAATGTACCCTATCCCCCTGGCCTTTGCATGTCTAGGAGTCGGCTGTAGATGGCCACTTTGACGGGTCGATCTTGCTGAGCTCTAGTTGCTCGGGGCTTTGCTCTATGTGGTTTTCGAGAGGATACCGTCGTGCATGACTTCGACGCCGGAGATGACGTCCGGCAGGATCGGACTTCGGGCGACGGCCACTACACTTGGGAGTGGTGCGGTCCGGACGAGTAGAGGAGTTGATGTGCCGGTAAGATGTTCTAGGGCAGGAACATCTCGTCTCTGCCGGATGCCCGTGATGTATCGCCGAGAGAGCGATTGTATCTTATTTGCTTCCGCTGTTTAGTTGTTTTCCAAACTTATTAGCTTCGATGCTTATGAGACTACGATGTACGTTTGTACTTGGGATGAATGTAAGACTTGTACTTATATTCATTGTGTTATGCTTATGTTTGTATGTTGTAATATCGGGTATCACAGCGCGTGATGCCACCCATGATGATCCTGGTGACGGAAACGACTCTTCGTGAGACGGGTCCGTCACAGCGTGGTATCGAGCCGTCATGGGGATATTACAACACCTTAAGCAGCCTATTTTCGAAAACTAGGACGTTACCGTGTGAGGACGTGCCCGTAAGGACTATATTAGTCGTAACGGTGGCAAAGCTAACCCTGGGTTGTGATTGTTTAATTACTTGCATCTACGGCTGTGGCTCGGGTATGTCCGCATTTAAATTAGCGGTCCGTGTCCGCGGACGGAGAATACGGGACAATGTTGGCTCGTGGCATACCACGAGGCGATCCTTTCTATGGGTCGTTACTTGTAGAACTGTGCTTATTTTTGTAGTTTCTTTTGAATTTGATGTACTTGTTTCTGGAATGAATCTTTTGCGGGTACATAACAACGCTAGTAGGTGTGAGTCGATAATATAGACTAACTTACGTGGTTGAGTGCGGGTTGCCAACCCGAAATCCGTACACCGTTGAGACGGTATAATTATTTTTTTCTTTCCGTTGGGTGAGGACGAATAGGGTAAATTAGGTGCATTCATAATAAAAATGGTCCCACCTAAAAGTTGAAGTTTTATAACTTCAGAAATTTCAGAACTAGCTAAGCTAAGAAATTCCGTAACTTTTTGCTCGGACCTCCGATTTGAGCGCTTCCAGATGTTCTGGAAACCTTAGGAAGCCAACTAATTTTTGGACGTGGTTTTGTGCCGTTTGGATCCAGAGAGAGGGAGTTATGCTCTGCTTGGTTCGGGGGTGCTGTTTCTGTTTTTCAGAACGACAGCCGGGATGGTTTCCCCCATAACTTCCAGCTCGATTGTCGGAATAAGGCAAATGAGCACTTTCTGGAAAGCTTGAATCACGAGCTACAACTTTGGTAGTCTGAGGAAAGGCTGGTTTTGAGGTTGCAGGGTCGAGAATCTCAGATTCCTCCCTCTGATCTGAAACTACCTCAGCTGGGTGTCCAGAATCGTATGTCCATACCGTTTTGACCATATCTTTGTGCTCATGAGCTGGATGCTGGTGATCTTGTACTCGTTGGAAAGGTTGAAACATGAGCTACAATTTTTGTATTCATTTGGAAGACCAGATCCGAATCGATCTGGCTCATTTTTTGGCAGCCTTATCCACTGTACGAGTTGCTATTTCAGAATTGGCAGTCTGTCAAGTTTTGAGCATAGTTTCTAGCTCGTGCGTCGGAATGGGCTCCTAAGTACTTGTCGGAACCATTGGTACACGAGCTACACCGTTGGTATTTTTTTTGGAGAATCAATTCTGGTGTTCTCCGGGTAGAAATATCAGTTTTTCCTAACTGAATATGAAGACTCAGGTTGCAGTTTTCAGAGTTGACAGTTTGTCGAATTTTGTTCATAACTTTTAGCTCATTTATCGGATAGGAGTGAATGAGCACTTGTTGGAAAGCTCAGAGGATAAGCAAAAACTTTTCTAAGTCTTTGGAAGGACCAATTCTGTGGATTTCCAGGTCGAAATCTTCAGTTTTGTTGACTATGTCGGAGAGTCAGCACGGTGCAGATTTTGAAAAGTGGTGAAACGAGCCGTGTTTTGCATTTTCAGTCAAGGCAACATGGATATGAGATTAACTTGACTTCTTGCATTACTAGACCTTCTCAGTAGATGAATCTTTGAGCTTTGATATTAATTTCCATTTGACATCTATAAGATTGGGAGGTATCGGTAGTTGCTTTTCAAGAACCCTTTGCACTACCCGTTTTTGAGATGTTTGGAACCTCCCAAATCGCCCTCTCCGTTGATATATCCTGGCTACGTGACCCGATCATACCTTTGATATTGTCATTACCGCCTCCTTGTGTAATACAATATATTTCTTTCTTTGTGTTTGATGTGCTTCCGCAAAATATTGAAACTATGACCTGTCTTTCCCATCGGCACATCAACTGCTTAATATTTGCCTTTCCTTGCCGACAAACTTTGCGAATCCAGTTTTGAGAAAGGATAGCCTTATACTACCTTGTATGAACCTATTCTTGCTTTATCAACTAAAATTTGACAGCACGAGTCATATCCACATCTACAACTTAAAATGGTATGCATTGCAATATCATGTAATTGCATTGCATCAATCATCATGTGCATCATGAATATGCACGAAGCATCACGAATGCATCATAACATGTGCATATGACACGACATTCATGTGTGCACCATATACTCATATGCATCATGACATGAACATTATTGCATATGCACCATATGAACTCATCATATATGCATCATGGGAATTGCATCATTTTATGTGCATATACCGGTACATCATGACAAATGCACCATTATGCACCATGCCATAATGCATCATAAACATTATGCAAGTGCATCATTACACGAGCATCACCGCATGTGTGTGTTGCATCATCCGGCACTTGCAATCCATGATACTTATGCATCCTGTCACATCAAACCACCGGTGAAACTTAGGTGCATTAATAGATAATCATGAGCGAGATTGCTAGTCCTTCAACCCTTGATAACCTTGTGCTTATGCGATTGTGGTTGCTCAACAAAATCCTTGCTTTGAGCAACCTAGTACGGCAAAATCCTTGATCTATTTTTCATCATCAAAAACTACTTGTAAAACCTACTGAGCAGGTTCAACATTTCCTTGATACCTAAGTGACTCATAAGATCATCATACATGTGTTATTCTCCGATTCCAAACTAGGACTTATAGCCTTTTCAGTTTGGAATTCGAGATCGATACTATTGTGGCTAAGGAGGAACACGCTTCAAGCTGGGACCAGAGATCAAACTATTGACGAAAGGGACATGACGCATATCTCGTACATTCAGATTTTGGCAAACTCGACGCACATGTAGCATGTCCTGTCGTGACTATGTCCTTATGGAAATTGGATGGCATTGACAACGAGGAATAAGAGTGGTGCTAATTATCGTCAGCTCAAGAAGTACCTGATGTTGTACTGAGTTTTAGGCTTCACTTGTTGTTGTACGCTCGCTCCATTGTACCGCAGCTACCGTGATTCGACGTACATGAAGCATCTTGCCTTATCGTAATATTGGACCGTGTTAGGTAGTAGATGGAGGATTGTGAAACTGGTGGATTCAACGCGTTGCGGTGGTGACTTTGTTATGGTTTTTAAGAAGTGGTGCTGTCATCCTGTTTTTTCGACACTAGCATCAATTTTTGTCTATTCAGTAATCATCGGTTGGAGACTAATAATGTTCACAAATTTTGATGGACAGAATGGCACGCAGGGACAATGACCCACCACCACCGTCGCCGCCGATAAACCCCGTTGAGATGATGGCGCAGTTCTTCGCGGCGGTGAGGGAAAATCAGCAGCAGCAGAACGAGTTTCTTAGGGAGCTCCGTCAGCAGCATGCGGGAGGTGACGGTAACCGTGGCCGTCAACACCACAATGTCCCGCTGCGAGACAGCACCTATCAAGATTTTCTAGGTACTCAGCCACCGAGGTATGACGGTTCAGGAGAGCCGATGAGGGCGGAGGATTTTATCCGCCTTGCTGAGTCCAAGTTTGGATTGCTTCGCTGCACCGATTTGCAGAAGACACTCTTTGCTGCGCAGCAGCTCGAGGGCGCTGCCGGTGCTTGGTGGGCTACCCACCTAGCCACTCTACCCATTGACACTCGGGTGACTTGGGAGGATTTCAAGAGGGTCTTTCGCGCTCACTTTGTTCCTGCTGGAGTCATGCGCACGAAAGCCGGGGAATTCATGGCTCTCACCCAAGGCAACCGCAGTGTGCAGGAGTACACCCAACGTTTCAATCAGTTGGCTATGTACGCTCCAGAGCAGGTCGACACGGACGTGAAGCGCAAGGAACGCTTCATGGAAGGGTTGAATGCAGAGTTACAGACACAGCCTCAACCTTAACATGACTGGCAGCTTTGCAGAGTTTGTGAACAATGCCATCATTGTGGAGGATAGCTTCCGCGAGGTCCAGCTGGAGCGGAAGAGGTTAGCCAGTTCTGTGGGATCATCCAGCACGCCCCCAGCAAAGTACCGCAGGGTGTACACCGACCCCTCCGGCCAAAGGTACCGTACACAGCCGATGACTGCACCGTCCCCTCATCCACTGCAGAGGCCGCAACAGCAGTCGGGACAGCGTGCTTCAGCACAACAGCCGTCACAGAATGCTCCTTGGAATCGCCCGTCGTGGCAACAGAGCCCCCATGCAGGACAACCATGTTACAGTTGTGGTCGCCCAGGACACATTGCTCGTTACTGCCCTTATCGGAATAGGGATAATGGTCCCCACCGGCAGCGCAACGACAACAATAGCATTGGAGCTAACCGTGGCCACGTGAACTACACTACCGCTCGAACGGGTATGTTTTCTAACTGAGAACACTCCAAAATTGTTGCATTGTTTCGGGCAGAAGTTTAAAGGCATGATTCGAATTGTTATGCTGAATTGCAAGAGCGATGCTCCCTACTCTCTTATAATCTCGGGACGAGATTTCTTTAAGGGGAGGGCTGTGACATCCCGTGTCACAAAATTGCGGGTTAGCATTCTGAAAACGTGCCCCTGACCTATTAGCACTCCCACAAGAAAAATCTTTGACATGCAATTAGTTTTGTGTGGTCAATTAATTCAAATTCAATTTGCATTGAACTACAACTCAAATTTTCACAACATAAATTGGGTGCACCAAAAATCTATGTTATAGTACATGTCAAAGGAAAAATCCAAGCCAAACCCCATCCATTTTCTCAAGCATTTGAGGTTCCAAATAAATCGGACAACTCCGGAAAACAGTCTGATTGTAGAAATTATCAGATTTTTCCTGGGGAAGTTCATGGAGAGGTTGAGGTCTCAGAAATTGGATCCAATCTTGGTGAGCACGAGGATATTTTGTTTTAGTATTTTCGAGCTCGGGAAGGCCTTCTTTTGGATTTTCAAAGGGAACCGAGTTTGGAAAACCAACCAAATTTCAAAGGAACTCGGGCCCACCTGTAAGCCTCTTCATCTCTATGTCCCTGCGCGCGTCGGAGCGTCGCCGGCGCCTCTGCGCCGCGTGGCGACCGTACGTCGGCGCCGCCCCCACCCGGTCGGCCATGACCATCGCCAAGACGCTGGTCGCCTCTCACTTCGTCTCTCTCTCAATCATTTACTCCATCTCACTCGCTCGAGCTCTTCCGAACGCCATTGACGCTCTCACCTTGCCGCTCGTCGGCCGGCCGCACCGCTTCGCCTCCCACCAGATCAACCGCACCACCGTGAGCGCGAGCTCGCCCTCTCTCTTCCCGGCCAAACGGCATTGCAAAAGATGGCTTGAGCTAGGAGTATTTGACAAATTACTCCGGCGAGTTCATCGACGCACAAACTCGGCGTCGCAGCCAAATTCACCCGTCTCGGTGAGTCTCAATGTCTTATTCCTACTCCCACACGTGCGCCACTAGGTCGCGCACACTCCTAACTCTTTTCCCCCAATTTTTCCCTGCGAGGAGGCTGGTTTTTGGTCTTCTTCCCCGGCTCCGACGCCTACCATCACGAGCCCCACGGCGCTGACCTGCCTCCGGCCATCTCCAACAACAATAAACTTCATGCCGGCCTTCTCCTAGCTGCCACGAAGCTGTAGGAACGAACGACGCTCGATTTGGTGGAGGCTACGAAGCGCACCGCCTCGCCGAACGTCGTCAGACCGTGGGTTCCTGCGTGCTTCATCGCCGACCAAGCTCCGGTCATTCCCGACTACCCGTAGACCCTCGGGTGGATGCACATTGAGCTGCTCTGCGCACTGGTATGTTTTTTGGGATTTTAGGACCACTGTGGACCGATTTCCGGTGGGTCGCCGCTGCTCCGGCGAGCTCGGTCGCCATGGCAAGCTTCAGCCCGAGCTGGTTCTGGTGGTGATAGGGATCTGCTGCGCAGCTCACCGTGTGGCCACGTTTGTGGCTCAGATCTGATTGGTCTGCCTCTTCTTAATCATTTTTCGGAATTAGTTGTTTTAGCAGAAAATGTTAGAAGCTTCAAAAATTCATATCTTTTGCTCCCGAACTCGAAATCGTGCAAACTAAATTTTGTTGGACTCCTTGAGACATGTACTAGTTTATAGTGCATTTAGTTTGGCATGATCAGAGGCAATTTAATTAGGTTAAATTCTTCTTAAGAGACTTAAGTTAAATACTTAGTTAATGGTCTAATTACCCCAAATTATGAAGCTTAATTTAATTATTATTCATAGCATGTGCTTAAGGACCAGAGGCAATTTAATTGCTATTTTTCCTAGTTTTGCTAGAGTTATTGAGTTATTTCCTTGCACATGCGACAATGATTTAAATGCTTTATGGGAGTTGATGAAAGGGATTAAATTAAATAATCACCTTAAATCATTTTTACCTCGCTGGACACCAAGTTAATTTATACTCATGAATTACATGTAATTGATAAAATCCGCATGCATTCCGTAAAATATTCAATATCATGTTTTCATCAAAAATTTACACATCACCTTTGCATCATGTAGCTGCGGTGGTGAACGTGATAACCGGCGAGGAGGAGCCGAAGCTACTGCTGTCGTTGACCCAGCTACCCAGGGTCAAGCTCAAGGCAAGCCCGGTGCACAACCTTTTAATTTAAGTATTTTATTTTCATCACTATGTTTGTAGGTCTGTATTGTGCATTAGGTCTACGGGAGTTGTGATGAAAACCCTAGCATGCGATAGGATCCTGTTTACCCCGATTCGATCACCCTACGCTAGATGCTTGCTTAAATAGGGCGATGATCCGTCGAGTGGTACGGAGACCACTCGTAGATAGGACAATCACATTTTTGGGACACGATGCTAAGTATCACGTTGAGAATGGAAAATTGGAGGCCGGACGGGCAACTAGGGGAAAGTGAAGGACTGAAAGAGTCTTCAAGGTTGTAGCCCCGTACGTGCACACAAGGACCGCGTCGTGTCCGGCCCATGTGGAATAAGTTTGAACGTACTTGTTTTGCATGCTGCAGTTTATGGGCCCACTAAACCGATGTAGCGATGGATTGCTGTAAGGTTGGAAGATTTCCCTACTCCCTTGGTTACTAGGCGGTTTTGGGAGGAGAGGAGGGAGCACTCCACTCACGGATGACGTCCGGGACGGCATCGCGTGAGGGACCCTTCTCGGGGCGGTAGGACCCGGACGACCTTATGGTGCACTGAGCGAAAGGTTGTCTCATGCGGCTTCCGGGAAGCGCGTATGTGACGTGCGGACGAGTTTCTCCTGCAGGATGTAAATCGATTCGAATCGCTGCCCCTCACGATAACGAGTACCACTTGTCCCTGCGCCGGAACGTAGTAAGAAGAGGAACATTGATGAGGATGATTATGATTAATTTTGCTGTATTGCTTAATTACTTGTTTGGAAACATGTAATGCAATAGCTTAGTGCAAATTAAATTTATTCTTTCTTGCAACTTAATTAAACTGCTAAAAGATGAAAGTAAGGATTCACTTGTAGGCCAGCTTAGTGCTTAAATGTACCCTATCCCCCTGGCCTTTGCATGTCTAGGAGTCGGCTGTAGATGGCCACTTTGACGGGTCGGTCTTGCTGAGCTCTAGTTGCTCGGGGCTTTGCTCTATGTGGTTTTCGAGAGGATACCGTCGTGCATGACTTCGACGCCGGAGATGACGTCGCGGCAGGATCGGACTTCGGGCGACGGCCACTACACTTGGGAGTGGTGCGGTCCGGACGAGTAGAGGAGTTGATGTGCCGGTAAGATGTTCTAGGGCAGGAACATCTGTCTCTGCCGGATGCCCGTGATGTATCGCCGAGAGAGCGATTGTATCTTATTTGCTTCCGCTGTTTAGTTGTTTTCCAAACTTATTAGTTTCGATGCTTATGAGACTACGATGTACGTTTGTACTTGGGATGAATGTAAGACTTGTACTTATATTCATTGTGTTATGCTTATGTTTGTATGTTGTAATATCGGGTATCACAGCGCGTGATGCCACCCATGATGATCCTGGTGACGGAAACGACTCTTCGTGAGACGGGTCTGTCACACATTCTCAAAGCTGAGTTTTATTTGAGACACAATAGTGTAAAAGGGTCAAAAGAAATAAATACTGAAGCTTGAACAGGAAGAGATATTGCCTCACTTTGTGTCTTTAGCTCCATAAGTTACTCAGCAAGATATTTAGAACTGAGTCAATAAAATACTATATTGGTGATTCATACAATAAAACTTGTTACCTTCCATGTTGGATCACGGAGCGAATGGTAATTCTCTGCAACTTTCTTTTGGAACTCTATCTTTTCATATCTCTCACCTCCATGGCCTCCTCTCTTAGCTGCTTTCTGAAATAACAGATTTGTATTTACCATTAACAAGCTGGAGGATATTTTAATTCGACTGAAGTAAAGGCAGCCTAGATGATAAATTGTGTTAGATTGTTGCCTGACATTGATGTGACAAAATATTCTCAATCCCATCATGTTTTCTGCAATTGCCAAAATACTCAAGGAATGAGCTGTATTGTTTGCAGCGGTTTCAGAACAGTAACTAATAGATAAGCACTTCAGATGCATCACTCAATGCAAATAAGCTATATAGATAGAATTATTAACACATGTAGTGCATATAGTGAAAATAAGTCAACATAAGCATAATAAAAAATGAAAACTCCAAATCGCTGTATTGTTGAAACATAATAGTCCAAATGAGTAGACATAATACCTCTGGTTGTACATCCAGATAATTACAAGATCTGGAGCTAGAAGTCCAACTTCTGGAGCCTAAAATCATTAAAAAATCGATATTACTCAATTTTCCAGCTATTTATGTGTAATAAATCAAGTCGTTAGTACACTCAGCTTACCTTACACCACTCAATGTCAAGACCCTTAGCAGCTGAAAATGCAACACCAGAATAAGAATAGCGGTCAACAACCAGAGTAGTTCCACTGAGAAGCTTTCTCTCCATCAAACCTCTGTCAAAGTGTCAATGGCAAACAAAAACTACAGCTTCTCAGTTAAACATAATCAACATTCAATAGTTGTGTACAGAGTACCAAAGAACATTCCTCCTATGTGGTAGGTCTACACATAGTTGCTAGTTGCTACAATGTCGAAAAAGCAGACCTTTTCTCCCAGCGATTGGCACTGAAGAGCAGATGAATCGTCCTATCATCGAGTTGCGACTCATTTGTGAGGTATGCAGAGATCATCTGCCCGACGCTAGTGCCTCTATCAGGGAATCGCCATCCTTCAGCATGGTGACCTTTGCCTTCCAGAAATGAGAGCAACCTGGCACATTGCGAGGATTTCCCGCTCCGGTCCAGCCCCTCAAGGACCACCAAAGCACCACGCTTGATGCCCTCGTTCTCCATTATCGGGCCCTGAAAAGCTCTCCAACTCAAGCCAAGACTATTTGGAGCAGATGCTTTCCCAAATCCCAATCCTGCAATGAAGATTGCACGCACCGTTATCACGTGTTTTTTTTTTTTTTTGAGATGAAAAGACCAGCCTTTCATTAATCTGGCTGAGCACAAATGTCAGCTAGGGAGTTATGGGTAGCTTTTAGTTAAAGGAAGCATCAGGAGATACCGGAGACACCACACCTTCTCCTATAGGTTGTTCTTCCCCGAACCGAGTTAACGTAGTCATGCACTATGTAACTATCATATGACACAGATAAGTATCCCATAACACAGTACTAATGATTAAATAACTTATTATCAGTAAAATGCTTCAAATATGTATTTGTGCAACCATTATCTGAGACATTCATGAATGAACAATCACATAACACAAATAATAACCACATATGTAACGTCTTTGAATAGCAACATGTTACATAAGTCTCAATGCCCATCTGGTTCAGTGGAAAAGATCTGTAACCAAATAACATATTCATAAGAGGAAGCTTTGACACGCTGCCAAGTACTAATATGTCAAGCAGTGTGACATTTAAACTAGTTTTCTGGTTCAAAGATGAATACACCAACTACTACATTCTTTGTGTAGCAATACTTTTGGGAAATCAATAAACACTTTCATGTAGCTTGTAATAATACACCTGCCATTTGAAGTAAAAGATAGTCAGAACAGGAAGAACAAATTTACCTTGAGTCAAAAGGTCAATCACAGATCTTGAATTATTCTTCAGCGAAGTTCAAAGCACACTACAGGCTGCCAGACTTATCTGTCCTCCTTCAACACCAATTCATCACTGTAATACAACCAGAGTGTAAGAAAGCACCATGTTTCACAATGATGAAGTAATTGGCAGGGCACTTTGTGCAAACATGCTAAAGAATTGCTGCTGGAGATCTAAACTAATGAAATCAGGAGTGACCACTGGCTAGGATTCCACACATCCAGCAATTGGCATTTACCTTGGTCTCCAACGGCTCAGCATGAGTGGATATGGGACTTAGTCGAGGAGCAGGGGGAAGGCGTACGTCAGGCGTGCGGGCGATTGGGCAGGAGGCGGCCGTCAGTGGCTCGATCAGACTCGTGGCGGCGCGACCGAGCTGCGTAGGCGGAGATGCAGAGCTCCGGACGGCGCGCGTGTCCCGCGCGGGATTCGGGTAAGAAAGGATGTGGGCCCACTTGACAGTGAAACGTACAAATATATTTCGCGGCAACTAACGCGCGAAACGAAATAAAAAAAGGCGCGTTCCTGAATATCGCGTTTTGTTTGGGCGCGTACACAGGCCACGTAATTCCCCTGTGTGCTATTTCGCCTGAATTTTGCGCCGTCATAGAAATACGAATTTCCCTGTTCACAGGCAAAGTCATTGTGACATGTGTCTCTCATTTTTTGTATACTCGGATGATCTATATGAACAGTCAAGAATATGCATGATCCTAACTTTAATCTACTACTTTTGCTAACTATTACTCCCTCCGACCCATTGAAAGTGTCGCTATGGTATTACGTGCTAGTCAAACTTTTTAAACTTTGACTAGATTTATAGAAAATATTAGTAATATTTGTATCTCCAAATAAGTTGATTATGAAAGTAGATTCAATTATCTATCTAATGATACTAATTATATTCAATAAATATTTATAATTTTTCATATATTTTTTATCAAAGTTAAAAAGGTTGGACTTCTCAGGAAGCGAGGACGACACTTTCAATGAGACAGATGTAGTATCCATTTGAAAAAAAAAAAAAACTGTGCTCTAAGGTTTTGGCAAGTTAGCAGAATAGAAATACGTTGTCCGCTTGTTTCCGAGAATGGAATTGATTACATGCCACCTCGTTTGCCCAACCTGCAAAATAGAAAGTACCCTGCCCCATTATAGACTCGAACCCGAAAGAACCTGTGTGGAGATGGGAGAGCGTGACCAGCGAGGCAGCCTCAATCTTATGAAAGAGTTGGAGGTGGTATTATATTTGATATGAGCAGACATGAAAATTTTTTCCAATGCTTTTTAGATATAGAGGGACTAAGTTTCTATTGTCTTAACTTCAAATACACATGTCAACTCTTTAAATATTTCATGTTCTGTCTAGAAACTGTTCCATCATCTTCCGTTAAACTTTGACCATAATATATTAGCCTACAGATAGACTACGTTAGATTTGTTTATGAAAATGCTTTTGCAAAAGCATATATTTATAAAAAAACAATAACTAGTATGAAAGTCACTTATAACAATTCAAAACGTCAATAGAGAACAGAGTATATAACAGGGCCACTGAAAATGAGTTTATGGAATAGTAATTCGAATAGTGAACTATAGTATTTTAAGGCATTCTAATATTATAAACTTGAGAGCTCTAGGAAATAAATAATATCCCAAAAAAGAGGTGTTTTGTGAGTTATGGAAAACAAATAACGTGTTATACTCTCCTCGTTCCAAATTATTGTTATAATTGACTTTTGAAGTTACTTTTGACTATTTGTCTTATTCAAAGTATTAGTTTGAATAAATAAAGTTATGTGTTATATTTTATGTTTTATTAGTGATAAAATAAATTCTAATAACATATATGATATTCTTTTAAAAAATGAATAAGATAAATAGTGAAATGTAATTAAAAAGGCGACAACAATTTTGGAACAAATCAGCAGCATTAGCTAAGACGACGACAATCCAGAATTGAATGTAGAAAAGTGGCCACGTTGATCATTAGACCAGTCTGAGTGAGGGTTTCATCCGTATTTAGTTCCACATCAGCAAAAGAGATGATGTGGTGTAACAATTAATATGAAATTGGGCAAATGGGTTTCGTAGGGATGAAACTCATTTGGCATCTGTTTCATAGGTATGAAACTCCATTGAAACTCCCATTGAGAACATAAAGTTTCATCCTAACCAATTTTGACCAATCTAGATGTAATAATTAAATATTAATTTAATGTTACAACTTGTTTATGAAATCATGAAGATGAAACTATGTATTAAGAGTGACTATTTCATCTACCAAATTAAATCTAAAAAATCTGATGTGACATGATAAATGTGAAATGAAACTATGCGTATGCACCTGCACAATCATTTTCTTTACCAACCCTGATAATGACTAGCGACCAGCGGCCATCTGAATCAGAGCTCACCTAACCTTAATCAAACACTTGCACAATATACTACATGGTGGAGGTGTAAACATATAAATGTGTACCTTTTGACTGTTTAGCAAAACGAATTCCAACCTGACACATTGATTACAATTTCAAGAATTCAAAACGAATTTCAGGAGTTAAATCATGCTTAGATACAGACAATTATACTGTTCGTAATACATTGAAGGAAAAATCCCTTCAATAGAAACAGTAAGCTATAGTATTCGTATATGTATAGAAAAATTAATATGTGGCAACTCCGGGAATCAATCCCAATGGCACCAAACATTTGGTTATCAGGCGCGATGGCTATAAATTCTGAAAAAAATAATAAGTCTCCTAGATACTGTTAAATAATATGACAATGTTTGCCCTGAACCAATTATATTTTCATCGAACAAATAAACAACACTTCTGTAAGAAAAGTAATGCGTCTGAATGTAACTTTGTCTTAGAACTTCTCTCCTATCAGCCAGCGAGTGTAGAAGGCGAGAGCCTCCTTAGGCTTGTATTCTGGTACAGCATGCCCAGCTCCCTGCAGTGGTGCCATTTCCATGTATAAAAGTTCGATTACATGAGATCGCAGGGCAAAACAAATTTGAAAGTTATCTGATGAAAACCAGGCAACGAAAATCTAATAGTGATTTCAAAGATAAAATAACGAACTGAAGCTAATGATCATGAAACTCCTCTGCTTAGGTGAAGGAAACACAACCGCATACCTTTATTGTGAGGAATGTGAGATTGTAATCATAACCTTGTGTATATCTGCAGTGGCAGAAACTAGGATCAGATGTGAGGTAGTTTATTAGTTCCCACACAAGAGAGCTACAAAATCCAGAACTAGCACTTGCCATGTGGGCATGCAGTTCTTTAGTTTATATTGATTGGATTGGAATACACATAATGAGTTGGCCTTGCTTTTTAGATTTCACTAATTGATTGTTCTAGAGATACTAGTAGGTAATATTAAGTATTAAAAACAAGAGAATGACTTTTGTGGGCATAGGGGCATGTGCCCACCTTAGTTTTATTATTAATTATGGTTCAATATAAATATTGATTCTCTGATTATACTATTAAATATGTGAGACTAGTTATAGATACATTGTCAAATTATAAAATGAAGTATCAAAATATCAAATTCTAATAAATTCATCAAATTCAACAGAATTTCATGAATTTGTCAGAATTTGATAGTTTTGTACTTTAATTTATGATTTGACAACATATCTACAACTAGTTTAACATGTTTTATAGTATAATAAGAGATTCAATATTTATATTGAACCATAATGAATAATAAAGCTAGGGTGGGCACATGCCCCGATGCTCACTGAAGTATTTTCCTAAAAACTATAGTGATCCTAAGGCAAATAGTATAATGAATAAGCCACATAAAACATTATACCCGGCAACTTGCTCTCCGAAGTACCATGGCCGCCATCTATCAACAACTTGGTATCCAATTGATTTTACCCAAGCTTCAGTTCCAGTGAAGGGAATACACAAATCATGGTCTCCACTACAAAATAAGCATAACCAAACATTGTATAAGAGGCATCCATTCACATATCTTCAAATTTATTATGTTCAACTGAAGCTAGATGAGCAAAATGACAATATAGTTTATATGTTTTTTAATAAGAATATAAATTCTTCTCGACATGATTGTTAGACACAAGATGATATTTCATCTCAAGAAGAGAAATTATTTTCTCTTGTAAATGTTCTCATTCATTTCTAATTTTATGAAAGTTCAACCAATAAAACAATATATAACAACTTTTCATTGTGCTTCAATCATAATCAGAATATAGTGCCAGAACTTATCCTAAAACAATTTTCTTTTAGCCTTATTGTATATAACACTTCATATATCCATATTAATTACTTGTATTTAGCATTCATAAAACACATACCACTGCATAATCAGGAGATGCCCCTCCTGTTCACTCAAAAAACATTGATAACATTTTCTGTACCTATCTATTAGCACACGATATCCCACAGTAGTAAACTTCTTGTGATAGTGATCCCAATATGAAAACTAATCAATTATGTGTTCACTATCACAATGTTCTTAGCCTTAATTACAGAAGATCTGTTTTAAATAAAACTGTACCAAAAATTTCTAAAGGCAATTTCATTTGTTGTGTACCTGTAAATAAGTACGCGATATCCCAGAGCTGTGAACTTCTTGTGATAGCTCACCATTGTATCAGTATCATGAGTGTAGTCTAGTCTCGCGGTATTTAGTTCCCATGATCCAATTAAGCTTTTCTGATTTTTCAATTTAACAAAAAAGGAATGGTTAGTGCGTGGATACATAATTCAAACCAAAATTTTTATTACCAAATATCGTACCGATTTGGCATGAATTGCGGATCTGACATCTTCATCATCCAGCCATATAGTAGCTAATTCATCACTCTACAAGTACATGCAGAATTCTTTTTGTTTGAGCTAAGTAAATGTAGCATGTTTAATCCAAAGACAAAAGAGTCTATATCTAGTTGTCCAATAATCCAAGAACCATGATTCTAGAAAAAATAAAGATAAATACAATCCACTAAAGCAATCACCATATTGCTGAAACTTACAACTAAGATAGTGATAATCCAACCATTCAGAATTTAACAGACCTGCTATTTGGATAGAAACCGGCGTACAACTTAAATGTTTTTTCTATACCATGCAAGAAGAAAATGTGACGCTGTCATAACTTCATACCGTGCAGTTAAGTGACCGACCACCAATCCCTGTCCACATGGGAACACGTCCATTCTTCAAAGCAGCACGGAGGGGCCAAGAACGCCCTGCCATTCCCTTCCTCACTGGAAAGGACCTCTCTGTCTCTCCTAGCCTTCTAAAGCTCTCGGGTAAGCTACTGTGCCTGAACACTACCTCTTGAATTTTAGGATGATGGTAGCAGGGTGCAAGAATATTGTACACATTCAGGTCTTTCAGTTCCTGCGGATGTCAAAATGTAGGCTTCAGAACACACTAGTTTGCCGATATATCATCAATTTATATGTTATAGCTCAGAGATATTACCCAGCGCACTCTATCTATATTCTCTTGGCACAGATCGTCTACATTACCCCAGAATGTACCACGGCAAGTAGCCTTGACGTCCTGAAATAACGCATGTCAGGTCACTTTTGGTGTGTAATATGTTCAGGGATGAAACTATCTACAGCAAGATAGCGGCATCTACGACTGAGACCTTCTGCAGATGCTTTGCTTTTGCAGAGACGGATTGAACTGTAAGAAAGGATAGGAGATGAACCACAGACCTCGTACATGTCAGTTGAGATGAGACCCATCCCACGTGCAAATGGCACAAAGGAATTGAAATCGTAGTCTGCATCAGTAGCTGGATTGCCAATTAGATAGCCCTGAAACAAGAAATGTAAAAATTTTGTTTGCAAGGCATACATAAATTTTTCCAAGTTTAGTTGAATCACAGAACACACGAAAAAAGAAAGCTACTAAAGGAATAACCTTGAAATTGATTCTTGGTTCTGCTCCTGTTTCGATCCCTATGAGGACATAGACATAGAGGTGAGACTTTAGACAGAGCGAAACAGAGTTATGTGCTGCACCATAGTGAAACAGAGTGTCCACCTTTGACAACTTCATCTGCGATTGTGGGGATATATATCCCTGCATATGACTCGCCCGAAAGGTAGAACGGATTGGACTGAAACTCTGGAAACAAGTCGAACCACTGCAATAACGCGTTAAACTTCACGACGAAGATGTGGCTGAAACACGGTAACATTCAACCGGAACAGAGTGTGCACCTTCAAAAGGAATTTGTGCGCATCAGCTGCTGTTTTCAGGTCACCTGTTTTGTACTCCGATCTGTCCAACGAGTACGACATCCCTACACCAGCGGGCGAGTCCAGGTAAATCATGTTTGAGACCTGTGAATGACGAATTTGGCTGATCACTTTCATAATCACAAATTAACAGTCACAAAACATGTCAGATTACTCGTCGAAATCCAAGAGAGTATTGATGTTTCAGAATTTGACAGATCAAGTCTCCTCAACACTGACCACTACTTTTGAATCGATCACATGAAAAGAAATATGTTTTTTTAGCAGAATCAAACTTAATTTAGTGGTAATATGTAAAACAAATTACAGTTAGAGTCCAACAAAAAGAGCTATTGACCTTTGACCAGGTGTATGGGTTGAGCTGCAGCCTGGGCAGGCCGCCTGGTGTGCTTCCCGGCTCGAAATTGAAAGGACCGTTCTCGTAGACGAAGCCGTCGAAGCTGGAGCATCCCGGGCCGCCGTTGAGCCAGACCACGACGGGGTCGGCGGCCGGGTCGCGCTCGGAGAGGACGAGGTAGTAGAAGAGGCTCCTCTCGCTGGACCCGTCCACGGTGATGTATCTGCAGCACCAAGAAGGAGAAGGAAGCGAGGCGCGAACCAAGAATCAAGAACCGATAGAATCGGAACAGAGACGGAAGGCGAGTTTATAGGCGGTTAATTACCCAGAGTAGTGCTTGGAGGGGAAGACGCCATCGAAGCCCGGGAGGCCGGAGACGAGGTGCTCCGCGGGCGCCGCGGCGGCGACGGAGCAGAGGAGCGCCACCGCCGCCGTGACGATGACGAGGAAGAGGGGAGCGGCCATTGGACGAGGGCGAGGGGAGCAGAGGACGAGGTAGCAGCAGCAGCTTGGCCCGGGAGGTGAAACAGAAAGGGTGCTGCGGTCGTTGGTACCGGTGGGGCCAGCTCCGGACCATTCTGGGCCGGCGTCAGAGCCAACAAACATAGTGGTTGCCGAATGTCAATCGAGGAAGCGTATCAGAACTGCCGAGTACAAACAGATGCTGTTATATTTAAAAACTAGTCAATCAGCCGGTGCATGCACACGGGTTAGTAATTGTGAATGATGTCTACTTCTCAAGTGCCTAGCATCGGAGGATTATATTTAAATATACAGCGATTATAATTCTTATTTATATCTGATTATATGTACTGCGTACCTTCATGATGTGTTATTTTTATTCATAGTGATCTTTTGTGTTTTAAAATAGTATTTCAATTTGCGAATAAATGATACAAAATAGGACATTGTAGTTTAATTAAAAACCCATAAAAATATGTATGTACTTCAGCACCATCATAGAAACCTTTTATATCTATATCCTACTATACTAATGGGTATCTCCCATATTTCCAACAAAAGGAAACTGGATGTGCCCAAGCAAAAGCAATTCAATAAAGCTTCGATAATATTCCTTGCTTATTCGGATATATTTGAAACATCTAAGCTTCTGTGCATGTCTCTAGATCCTCTCTCCTTTTCCATTGGCTTCTACTTTTGTTGTTTTGCTGAGTGATGCATATCTCACTGATGAATCTTCAACCTTTCTGCAATGTCCACCGCGCCACCATCACAGGATGCTTTAATTTAACTATTCTATGCATCGCTTAAGATCTATTTCCTTTTAAATGCTGGCATGTTTCTCTGAGACATTGCAACATGCATATATTGTTGTTCTCGTCATTTGTCAATTGCTATAATTACCAATTCTGATGCTCGTATTTAAATATACTAGTGCAGCCGCCCGCTTATTTGCGCGGCTAGTTTACTGCGACTATATATATAATAAGAGTTCAAGTTAGCTTATTACTGCTATATTTTGTTGTGTTATTATTGTTCACATCCGCAGTATTGCATCTCAACTAATCCAGTGTATCTGACTCTTCATATATAACCAAATCTATTTTTTGTCCTATACATTATCTAAAACAAATGTTTCCCTATGATTTAATACTAAGATCAATCTAATAGTTGTATAAGGTATCTTGTTCATATGTGCAACTTCTTAGTTTTTTGGCAATGTATGTCCAGAATCATTAAAAGTATTAGAAAGACACATTAAAAAACCTAATTAAACATTTTATGCAGCATATAAAGTTTAATGTCTTTCCACTGACCAACAAAGAGCCATAATTGAATCGACATGTTTGTTGTGCGCACAATATATGAAAAAATATGTGTACAATATAAATAATAAATATAGTATGGAAACATTCACAATATCTTGTCACTATAGCTTGCTCTCAATTATTTGTAGCAAAGATAGTCTATATTCAACAAACTGAACATAGGTAACACGCGTAATGTGTCGTGGGTCGTCAGCGTGGTTTTATGGACCTAAATACTGATCATTGAGTATATTTCTCTATGAACAACATAGATCTCTCACTTGATTCAGAAAAAAAAATACATAGACCTCTCACCTTTTTCTATCGCCATAAGTAGTTCCTTCTCCCATCTTTCCGGGCAAATTCAGAGAAAAAAAGAAAGAGACGATGCACAATATATAAACTTTTAGGAAAAGAAACAGTAATAAAATCAGTGTTTCGTATTGATTAATCCACAGTGATTTACTTCTCAATTTTGACTGAGAACTTCATACCTTTTCTTGCCTTCATGTACGTATTACAGGCCCTCTCTATCCCGGCCAAACCATCCCTCATGTCGCCTTACACTGAGGTTATGCAATCACCTGGCATCCCCTGAAGACCTCAACTACATGACCAGAGTCCTGACTTGATCTCCATTCTGTTTTCATTTTTTTCACTTGGCCAACGCTCATAGATAGAGTACCCTGACACAAACGTCATTAGTTTGGTCAACATAGATTGAAGAGATCTCTGGCCTTCGACCCCTAGGCTTCCACCAGTCCCGACCCAACTTCTTTCCTGTTCTGCTGCATCCGCATCATGTTGCAAATGCACCCAGTAGGCAAGCGAGGAGGATGAGGCATGGTGACAATACTGGTGCTATTCTTGCTGCTCACGTGGGGACGATGATGGATTCCCCCGCCATCGATCCTCCTCATTAACATCGTGTATATATATTAGAGATACTAGTCCATGTATAGGTTGTATATATATGGTAGGAGATAATTGTGTACCTTGTATGTATAGCATAAGGTTCTATATAATGAATACACACCCCAACCCATTGGTTGTGTGGTGCATCCCATTGCTTCTCTACATGGTATAGAGCTACCATCGATCCCTTCCTCCGCTGCCCCTATCTCTCTCGTGCCGGCCCTAGAAAACTTGCCGCGCCCAGCCTAGCAACCACCGCCATGTCTTCCACCTCCTCCTCCTCCACATCCGGTGTCACCGGCGCCGCCAATGCCGTCGCCCTCAACCCATACTGCACCGTCAACGTGAAGGTGCATGTCCCCATCACCCTCGAGCTCAAGACGCCCAACTTCTCTCGCTGGTCCTCCTTCTTCCGGACCATGGTCGGCAAGTTCGATCTTCTCCATCACATCGACGGCTCCCCCCCCTCCCGTCGGCAATCCTCTCGTGGGACGCCGCCGATTACTCCGTCAAGAGCTGGCTCTTCGGCTCCGTCGCTCCTGAAGTTCCGGCCCTTGCCGAGGATGACAACCAGACTGCCAACGACCTCTACGTCGCCATTCGGAACCTCTTCACCGCCGATCAAGAGTCCCGCGCCGTCTACCTCAGCCACCAGTTTCATTCCCTTGTGCAGGGCGAATTGGCCATCACCGACTACGGCCAGAAAATGAAGGAGCTTTCTGCTGCGCTCAAGGACGTCGGCCACCCCGTCACGGACACCCAACTCGTCCTCAACCTCCTCCGCGGCCTGAATCCGCAGTTCTCCAACACTGCAGACCACATCGCCGAGATGACGCCGTTCCCGGCCTTCCCAGGGCGCTCGCCATGCTTCGCCTCAAGGAGTCTCGCCTCTCCAATGAGCGTCAAGTCGCCGCCAACACTGCTCTCGTCGCCTCTGCCGCCCCTTGCGGCCCCGACGGTTGCCGCGGCGCTCCTTCGCCACCATGGCGTGCTCCGGCCCCGACCACTCCTTCCTGGCCGCCTCGGGCACCGGGCCAACAGCCGCCGCGCGGCTTCACTCTTCCCCAGGGCGCGCGCCCACCTGGTGGCAACCAGCGTCGCAACGACCGCGGGCGTGGTCGCGGCGACTCCACGCCTCGTCCTTCGAACAGGCCTTGGGTGTGCTTCAACCCTTGGGCCCTTCCCGGAGCCTTCCCACCCGGCGCACCGCCCCCTCGTGTTCCAAGCGCTGGCCTCCTTGGCCCCTACCCGCAGGCTCACACCGCCTTCGCGCCATCCCAGCCCCCTCAACAACGGTGCGCCTCAATGGAATCAGGCTGATCTCATCGTTGCTATGAATCAACTTGCCATGTCATCCAACGACGGCGGGTGGGTTGTCGACTCCGGAGCCTCCTCACATATGGCTTCCAACGAAGGTATCCTCTTCCTTCGCCTCCCTTCTCCCTCCTCGGCCATCACCGTCGGTAACGGTGCGCGCCTCCCCGTGACCGCTCATGGTCACTCTACTCTCTTCACCCCTTCATCTACTTTCCACTTGAACAATGTTTTAATTGTCCCGTCGCTTGTTCGTAATTTACTTTCTGTCCGCCAATTCACCCGGGACAACCTTTGTTCAATTGAATTTGACCCCTTCGGTTTTTCTGTAAAGGACCTCCAAACCCGGCGCGTGATTCTTCGCTGCATTAGTGCTGGAGATCTCTACACCATCAGCCCCGTAGACGTTCGTGCCATTGCTGCGCACGCCCTGCTTGTCGTCTCCTCCTCCTCTCTCGTGGCATGATCGCCTCGGCCATCCTGGTCATGGCGCCCTAGATGTTCTACACAAACGACAACTCATATCCTGTAATAAGCAACATAATAAACTTTGTCATTCTTGTCAGTTGGGCAAACACACTCGCTTACCCTTTTCTTCTTCCACTTCCTCCACTCGTGCTGATGAGGACATCCCTCCATTGTCGGATATTGAGCAAGACCGTCGGCTTCACAACTACACTTACGAGAAGCCAATGACCCGGGCCAAAGCCAAACAAATACAACATGAGGTGAATCTTTTCCTTAATGATTGTGAACTTGAATTTCGTAAGAATCATGTACTGCCTAATAGAAGTACATTACTTGTTCTCAAGTTTGAATCACAAGACAAAGGCACGAGTTGAGCACTTGAAGGCAAAGAGACCCAATGGAGAAAATTCAAGTTGATGCGTTAATGCACAGATTTTGAATTCCATCTTCACGGCAAATTCTGTACCATCCTGATTGGAGCAACCCCAAGTATTATAGATGGACAGAAAGCTCTTGAAGTCTACTTTCATATGCAACAAACGGTGCATTCATTGGACTCGTGAG
Source organism: Chloris gayana (assembly GCA_031894775.1). NCBI lineage: Eukaryota > Viridiplantae > Streptophyta > Magnoliopsida > Poales > Poaceae > Chloris > Chloris gayana. The sequence goes on along the minus strand of JAUNZO010005060.1, from coordinate 15,784 downwards.
TAGAGAGTTATGCTCATTTTAGTGGAGACTGCTACAGACCCTTTGTATCGCGTTGTGCTCATTTTTGCCAGTTTGGGCTTGTCCGATCTGAATAAAAAGGAACAAACTCGACAGCAGACTTAGCATTTTCGTGTCGGGCCTGTTTGGAAAGGTCCAAACCCAGCTAGGAGGGGTGCTCCTAGTATAAATAGCACTTGTACACCTGCTGGAAACCCTAACCACGAATTGAACTCGAGAAAAATAGAGAAGCCAAGTGCTCTTATCCTTAGGGTTGTGCCATTGTTGCCTCTTGAGGATTGAGAGTTTTCTCTACCATTTGTTCTTGTGTTTCCTTGTGATTTGCAAGAGCTTTGCCTCACCTTTGCGTGGTTCGGTAGGCATCGACCAAAGCGTGTGGTTGGGCGAAATCTTTTGTCACGAGATGGCTGTTCTAGCAGCTGTTGGTGCCATCGGTTCGTCAGGTTGCACGGGTCAAGTTATCCCTCGATCCTACGACGAGAAGATCGGGCAAGCCCCCGCATCACGTGCTCCCTTTGATCTTATACATTGTGATGTTTGGACCTCACCCGTAGCTAGCACGTCGGGCTTTCAATACTATCTCGTGATTATTGACGATTTCACACACTTTTGCTGGACATTCCCTCTCCACAGGAAATCCGAGGTGCGTACGCATTTTGAGTCCTTCTTCGTCTACGTTCGGACTCATTTTGGCTGCACCATCAAATTCCTCCAAGCTGACAACGGCACCGAGTTTGTCAACAACATACTCTCCTCCTTTCTCACTTCTCACGGCACAAGCCTACGCCTCTCATGCCCCTACACCTCGCCACAAAATGGCAAGGCCGAGCGCATGATCCACACTCTCAACAACTCCATTCGGACCCTTCTTCTCCACGCGCACATGCCCCCTACCTATTGGGCTGAAGCCCTAGCTACTGCGACACATATTCTTAATCAGCGCCCATCATCCTCCATTAGCGATGCCATCCCTTATGAGCTTCTCTTCCAACAGCCACCCACATACGACCACCTTCGAGTCTTTGGATGTCTTTGCTACCCTAACCTCTCTGCCACCGCCAAACATAAACTCGCACCCCGCTCTGCAGCCTGCATTTTTCTAGGCTATCCAAGCAATCACAAAGGATATCGATGTTTCGACCTGTCCACAAATAAGGTGCTCACTTCCCGACATGTCATCTTCAACGAGTCGGTTTTTCCTTTTGCGGAGTCTCGGCCCTCTCCACCGGCATTGTTCGACTTCCTCCTTGACGACGAGCCGGCACCGGTGCTCTCACACGCTGTAGCTCCATCCTCCATGGATGTCGAGCGGCTGCGTATCCCTCCTGCGGTGGCTCCGTCTCTCCACGTTGAGCAGCCGCGTCCGGGTGCGGCGCGTGGCCCTAGCCCGCCGCCCCCGCTGCCCGCCTCGGTGGACCCGGTGCACGGCGCGCCCGCCTCGCCCGGCCCCTGCGTCGCGCCCTCGCCCGACGCACCCGTGCATGGCACAATGCCCTTGCATGGTCCTGTGCGCGTGCGTGCCGCGCGCCTAGCACCTCCGCCCGTGGTGCCTTCCGTCGTGCCGAGGCCAGCACACGGCCCGCACGAGCATGGTCACTCGTGCTCGAAAGGCGTGGCCGGGCCAATCGACAAGCTCAACCTTTCCGCCGTTCACAGCGTCGCCTCGCCCGTGCCAGCCAACTACCACAGCGCCCTGGCCGATCCCAACCGGCACGCCGCCATGGCCGAGGAACATCGGGCTCTTGTCGACAATGACACTTGGACGCTGGTTCCGCGTCCCTCCGGGAACCAACGTCGTGTCCGGCAAGTGGGTCTTCAAGCACAAACACAACACCGATGGTACCCTTGCTCGCCACAAAGCTTGGTGGGTCGTTCGTGGCTTCTTTCAGCAGCATGGCGTCGACTACGACGAGACCTTCAGCCCTGTGGTCAAGCCGTCGACCATCCGCGTCGTCCTCGGCATCGCCGCCTCCCGCTGCTGGCCCATTCATCAGCTCGACGTCAAGAATGCCTTCCTCCATGGTGCACTTGATGAGACTGTCTACTGTCAGCAACCTGCAGGCTTCGTCGACCCATCTCGCCCCGACCACGTATGCCTTCTTCGCAAGTCACTCTACGGGCTCAAGCGGGCGCCTCGCGCTTGGTACTAGCGGTTCGCGACTTACATTCGTCGCCTCGGCTTCACACCATCTACATCCGACACGTCTCTCTTTCTTTACAAAGATGGAGACCACATGGCCTATCTACTCCTCTATGTCGACGACATTGTCCTCACGGCCTCCTCTGTGCCCCTGCTCCGGCGACCGATCGGCCTCCTGCACTCCGAGTTTGCCATGACGGACCTGGGCGAGCTCCACTTCTTCCTCGGCATCTCTCGTCACGCGCTCTCCGGAAGGCCTACTGCTCTCTCAGCGTCAATACGCTGCGGATCCCCTCCAGCGCGCCGGCATGGCTGAGTGTCACTCTACGGCTACCCCTGTTGACACTCATGCCAAGTTGTCCGCTGTCCAGGGCACCCCGTTGCCGACCCGTCTTCATACCGCAGTCTTGCAGGTGCTCTCCAATACCTCACTCTAACATGGCCCGACATCGCCTATGCCGTCCAGCAGGTCTGCCTCTTTATGCATGATCCACGGGAGCATCATCTTGCCCTCATCAAGCGCATTCTACGCTACGTGAAGGGCACCCTGGACATCGTTCTTCACATTGGCACGAGATCAGCCGACTCCATCACAGCCTATTCGGATGCTGATTGGGCTGGTTGCCCCGACTCCCGTCGCTCCACGTCCGGATACTGCGTGTACCTTGGTGACAACCTCGTCTCCTGGTCGTCGAAGCGACAGACCACGGTTTCCCGCTCTAGTGCCGAAGCGGAGTATCGCGCTGTAGCCCACGTCGTCGCCGAGTGCTGCTGGCTTCGCCAACTCCTCACTGAGCTGCACTTGCCCATATCCACCGCCACGGTGGTCTACTGCGACAATGTCAGTGCCATCTACATGTCTTCCAACCCGGTACAACATCGTCGCACCAAACACATTGAGATCGACATTCATTTTGTTCGTGAGAAAGTGTCTCTTGGTGAAGTTCGGGTTCTACATGTGCCCTCCGCACACCAGTATGCTGACATCATGACCAAGGGACTACCTGTACAGCTCTTCACTGATTTTCGGACCAGTCTTTGCGTCCGTTCCCCTCCCGCTGCGACTGCGGGCGGGTATTAGAGATATTAGTCCATGTATAGGTTGTATATATATGGTAGAAGATAATTGTGTACCTTGTATGTATAGCATAAGGTTCTATATAATGTATACACACCCCAACCCATTGGTTGTGTGGTGCATCCCATTGCTTCTCTACAATATACCAGTGGCGTTTGCCGCCATGTTCTGTAGCCAGCAGAGGGACTCCTCTGAAACCTTAGCTTGCCGATCTAGCAGTCAACATAGTCTTGCATCAAGTTGACCGTGATCCCACCAGGGTATGTGGATTATGCAGCGGCCATGCTCCCGGTCATCCTCGTCATGCATGTTGCTTCAGCATAATAACATATCGGTTTTGACTTACAACATGCGAAAAAATGATGGACTGAGATATACGTATGGTATAGGATATACGATAGCTGGGGCCAGAAGCTTGGATATATTTTCGTTGTGACTGGATTGCATTATTTTAGAAATAAATGTAGGGACACTGGGATTTTTTAACATTGGTGGGTAATTTTTCTTTTTTTCTCCGATTAATGTGGTAATTTCTATACCTTGAGAACGAACGTGGTGGCTTCTTTTATTGCTCAAATACATATATAATAAATTCATTACAGGACGGCTGTCCAGAGTTAAAGGCACGCATGCCATCCTATCTTTTTTTCTCAAACGCGTAGGAGAATCGCGTGTCATTTTATTAAGGAGAAGAACGGTCCGTACTATTCATGCTCTCCCATGTAACTGGGAGAATGAAAGAGGGTACACATGAGCATTACATTATCACCTTTCCATGATAAGCAACCTTAGTAACTCTTGTGACTACAGGATCCGCCTAAGCTTCCTCGCGCCCGTGGCCTATCATTGTCGAAGACACACCGATTTTGAAGCTTCCACAATTCCCAGGCCACTAGGATGACGAGGTTGTTAAATCCTTTCCTCCTTTCCTTAGGTATCTTCTTTGTGGTGCAGTACCACCAGTCTTTGCACGAGGTCTCCACTGTTTTGGGCGTCACCGCGTCGTGTCCAATGCAGCTGAGGGCATGAAACCAGATCTCACACGAGAACGAACAAGTGGAGAGTATGTGCTGAATATTCTCCTCCTCCTGGTCGCAAAGCGCACTCCGGTCCGGGTGCTGGAGGCCTCGCTTGGCAAGCCGGGCGGAAGTCGAGCATCTATTCCAACAGGTCATCCAGATAAATGCCTTTGCTTTCAAAGACGCCCATGATTTCCACAGGTGTTCGTGCATCACGAATTTTATACCCCCCTCCCTTCGACCAAGAAGCGCTCATACGCCGATCTGGAGGAGTAGACACTTAAAGAGTCCGGTGTCCAAATGTGGTGATCCGGCTAGGCAGAGTCCTAATGAACGTTGGCTATGATGCCCTTCTTTGGAGACATCGGTTAAAATTGGAACGATAGAGAGAAGATTAACACGATCCTACGCAGGCCACCCTGTCAACCAACCCAAACCGACCTGGACTCCGGTGCACGCAGCACCAAACAAAAGGCCAAAATACTTGTGTCTATCTATGTATATCTACGTACCGGCATCGAAGAAATATTAAATAGGAAAAATTGTAAAAACCACCCCATAAAGTCATCTTCGTCTGATATTCCTCTCCATAAGATAGTTTGTTGCCGAAAGCCCACCCACCTAGCATTTTTTTTTAAGCCTCTCTCTAATGGTACAGCTATAGCATCTGTTCTTATACGCACTCACGCCACGACCCTTACACACGCACACTACTCACACCACCACGTACAATTACAGACCTACAACTACACATGAAGCTTGAAACCGCGTCCTTCTTGAGATCGACGAAATCCTCCGGACTTCGCAGGCGACGGGGACGTCGCTCTCCCTCTGTGGCACCACGCGGAGAGGCAACGAGGAAATATTTGGGAACTAAATCCCGGTGGGAATCGTGAGTCGAGCTGCGCTCGAACTCACGACCGGCAGCTCCCCACCCGGGAGACTTTGCCAAACGAGCTACGGCTCGTCCCCCACCCACCCAGCATTTGTAGGTGAAATTTTTATAAAATAGTCTTTTTAAAAAACGTTTTTGACATTTGGACCCTCCAGAAAACTATTCCCGAAAATGGACCTTTGCACGGCGCCGAGTCCGGTGGCGCCGTCGGTATATTGCACGGCGCCATGCGACCTGGCGCTTTGTTGTGCCACGTCAGCTCCAATGCCAGCAACCCTTGTCTGAGCTGGCGTGCACGGCGCCGTATCATTTGGCGTCGTACCCATGTATGCCGGCCCAATCTCCCTCCTCTATTTCTTACCTAGAATCCACACGCACGTTCAAACAGCCGGTTGCTCTCGTTTCTCTCTCCCCTTCAATTCTCCCCCTCGAATCCTTGCAATATGCATGGTTTAACTCCGATTTTTTTGGGGGAATCACTTGAGCAAGGTAAACTCCTCCGGTTCCCACAGTTTTTTTCAATAGAAGTGTTGGATTTGATTGCATTTTGGAATTTACCATACCTTAGGGTTAGGGTTTATGGAGCTTCATTTTTTGTTGATTCTCGATTTTGTATTGCATTGATGGTGCTATGGATGTTCTGTAGTATCATTTGTACGTTCTGGATCGCTTAATTCTTTAATTTTTGATTTTTTGTTAAGTAATTAGTGATAATTTCGTATGAATATTTTGTTAATACCAAATGTAATAGACACAAGATGGGAAACTAGTCAAATATTCTGTTGACTTGTTATGTGAAAGTGATTATTTATCTGTTGGCTATATTCACATAAATGAATCTGTATGCAACTTTCAACTTTTGCAGATTCTGTATGCAATATTCCTTTTAGCTCAGCCATGGATGATGTACTAATTACAGAAAGTGATACTATAATATATAATTCTTATGTCTAAAATAATACACAAAGTTTTATATGTTCTAACACGTTCAAATTTTATTTTACAAGATGCCATGTTAGGGGCCATGATGGCAGAGCGCACAATGTCGTCGTCGTTGTGCCCTGGGCGCGAGCTGCCCACCGGAACCCGCACTTGCTACAACTGTCAAAATGGTGAAAAAGACAGAAAAAAATGCCCCCTCTAGTATTTTAGGATACATCAACCAGAAATGCTCATGTTTCATCTGCCCATAATGATGGGATACATCTATGAAGAACAATGTTTACTGATTCTTGCTTTATTTTTCTAGTCTAATAATGCATTCTGCCCCAACTATGCATATACGCTGAGTAGTGATTGATGACATGTTTTTTGTGGTCTTGATCTAAAAGCCTTATTAGCTGTAGGTTAAATTGCTCATGAAACTCATGGTTTAACTCTGATTGGTACTGAAGGATAGTCTACAATTAATGTACAGCTAGGCAAGAGGAACCGTAAGGGAACAAAGTGCATAATCTGCAACACTTGCAAAGATGCCAAGGCTGGCTGAAGGAATATCGACACTCCAAGAGCTCTTCTCTCTGCCAGCAGAAGAATTTCTCGTCAGCAATTTTCCTTGCTACTTGTAGAGCTCTATCAAGAGAGGGAGTAAGTGTCAAAAACAGTAAGCCAACAATATATATATATATATATATATATATATATATATATATATATATAGTTTTATCAGTACTATCACTTGAAGACGACGCAGATTGTGCGCTCTGCAGGACCCAGAAACAATCGAACATCTATTGTTGTACTGGCCGATTGCCCAGGCAATCTGGTGGCATGTGTTGAGCTTCATTCAGATGCCCGACAGTTTCTCCATAGAGGACACCGACATCGTCGACACCTGGACCAGATTGCGCACCGGATTGACAAAGCGTCAGCGAAAGGGAATGGGCACTCTGTTCATGCTCATCAGTTGGCAAAGAAACAACCGGGTGTTCCGCGGCGAGGCCAGAAACATGCGGCAGCTGCTGCTGCAAGTACAGAGAGAAGTGCAAGCCTGGATAACTGCCGGGGCGAGAGACTTAGGTAGTTTGTTGTTACGAGTGTAGGCCTCAGCGCTCATGTAATGGTAGCCTAGCGCTGTAATTCCAATCAATCATGTAATGGCTACCAGCGGCCAAGCCGCATCGTGTACGGTCGTTGACCAAACTTCTTCTTAATACAATGATACACGGCTCTCCTGCATATTTTAGATTTTTTTTCTTTTGCATCTAACGGCAGCGCATTTTCTTTGCTACTTTTCCTGCATCTGTCACAAGTTGCTTGATTGACTTACATGTTCATCTTGCCAGATCACTTCTCTTATGGATTTGTTTGAAGGAGGTTCTTTGGAAATGGAAGTGATGGAGAAGTTGTTCTAAGATTGAGTGTAAATTGTATCCATGTAAATTGGTGTATAGAGATATGTATTTTATAGATTTAGTGGATCGAATTTGTTCCTGTAACGATCATGTATAAAGAGATGTACTTTTTAGATTCAGAGGTTCGGTACTCTTTTATATAAAAACGACATACAAAATATATAGTATGCATTTATTAGTACAAATACATTTTTTTCTAGTATAAGAAGAGATTGTTGGAATATTTTTCATAGTTCAAGAATGTGAATATGAAAGAAAAATCATTGGAAAGTTCAAAGTATCTTTTTCTTGCTAGTATCAGGAGAGATAAAATGATAATTTTGTGTTGCTCTCGGTACTCTCAGATTAGGCGTTGAATAGAGATTGGATGAGTCAAAATGAATGAAGTGCACTGCCTTTTGTCAGCTGACAACACAACGGCAACAAAGGAAGGCTATGGCACTAATCTGGCCATGCAGGATTTTATCAGTATAAACATGGGAATACAACGGCGCCAATGAGTGTGGCGCCGTAACATGCACACACGGCGCCAATGAGTGTGGCGCCATGGTAGCCAGCTGATCTCTCCTGCACGTACGTTCCTGTCCTACGTGGCAGTGTACAACGCCAAACAAAGTGGCGTCGTATAGTGTACCTACGGTGCCAAGGGATGCGGCGCCGAGGAAAGGGTCCATTTTTTGAAATAGTTTTCTGCAGGGTCTATTTGTAAAAAATGTTTTTTAAAAGGGCTAGAAAGTAAAAATTTCACTTTGTAGACCGAAACTCCCCCTACCACCCACGTGCTCAGCTGATTCGGCCTTTTCTTGCCGTCGTGGACACTCCCTATCGCCACGCCACAAGAACTCGGCTGGGCTAACTCGGCCCAAAACTGAAATTATCATCCCCATGGCCATTCAGCCCGACGGCGCCGTTCGGCTCCACGCGCAGCACGGCCTCCCTCGCCCGGCAATGCCGCGACCGCCGCCGGTATCCACCTCCCTCCCCCACGCGGATACAGCTCGCTCGCGCAGGCCTCTCCCTCTCCTTCGTACTCCAAATCTAATCTTTCTCATATGGAGGAGGCCAGGACCTTGAGGTGCTCGACCGCTTGTTGTGCGTTGCTTGGAAGGTCCGAACAGATCTTTACGCGTTCATTGTGGCGGAGGCGCTGTCCAGCTACACGGCAGTGGGACCTCATCGGTTGACTTGTAACAACAATGGCCTCACCTGTTACTCTGTTAGTGAGGTCTGTATTTCTCGGATCCATATGGGGATTTATTTATTTTTCTTGTTGCTAGCGCTGGTGTTGGCTTTGTTTCAGAAACAGACTAGTACTTACATAACCATTGTTGTAATACTAGAGCTTGTACTGGCGTTAGTAGGTTTTGTATCACCCGATGCAGGAAAGGAATAAAGAGCTTGAGCGGGATAGAACCCCCCAAAAGTTACTTACTAGTACATTATTTGATATCACATTATTTAACATTAATAAGAGATGGTGTAACTCTTGAAGGAAAAATAACAAGAAACACCAGTCTGTTTGCAGAGTCACTGATCACTTGATTTTTTTTCTAAAATTCTTTTGCAGTCAACAACGAAGAGTACTATAAATCGTTGATGAAGGAATTGTCAAGGCAACACCAAAGTGACCGAATTGTAATGATTTATATTAAGATTTTTGTCCTATTAGTTGAAGTTGACAGATGTGCCTTCTGCAAATGTAATGTCGAGAGTGCAGTAGGCATGACTTTGTATGTGTTTTTGTTAAGTGTAAATAGGCAATGCAATGAAGATTTTTCTCTTGAGAGATGAATCTGTCTTCACACATGAATGGATACAACAGCACCAAAACAGAAAAGATGTATGAAAGTAAAGAGCAGCTGAATGAAAAATTAATATAGTACATATTTCTTGAAAATGTGAAATCACTTGAAACTTACTAGTGTCATATGTAAAAAGCATCTGAATAAATAAATAAATAAATAAATAAATAAGATCCTGACGAACCATGTCGAAATATTTGTTCTGCAATATATTACAAAAACAAAAAAAATGTTGCCATGTTCAAATATGTTTCTACTTTCTCCTATTAGCCAGAAACCGAGCCCTTGAAGATGCAATATTACTGATTGTTGGTCCTCCATCTACATCATGGAATACTCCTGTTCCATACCAATTGTTCATGGGAACAGGTTGAGGTTGGGAGCAGAACTGCTCTGCAGCAGAGGGAGGTTGTAAGTTGAACTGATGTGGTGAACTTTCTTGACTTGGCCGGGAGGTGACAAAGATATCCCTTTCTTGACTTAGCTTCTGTGTATTTGAAGGAAGATTTTTTGGCTTTGGGCCCCTCTTTTGTTGCTGTGAGCTTGTTCCGGAGGTATTGCATGCTCCCTGTAAGAAAATAGATAGGCCATTTAGAGGTATGTGCAATACAAATGAAGTTCAGCATAAAGATATCAATAAGGAATTAGTTACCCTATTTTCAGAACTGATTCTATTTTTGCAGGTTGAGATGTTATGACCATAGGTCTTGCAGCGGCTGCACCTGATCGCTTTCCTCTTAGAAGACCTTTCAGGTACATGAGCCTCACCTGGAGCCTTTCTTCTCTTCTTCTTGGGTCGTCCTGGTTGCACACGAAACCTAGGAGGATCAACATCTGGAAAATCAGTCCTCAACCATTGTGTCTTGTCTGGGACAGGCATGATTTGTCCAGCATATGCAAGCGCATATGCTTCCTTCTTGAAAAGGTCATCCACAAAATCTTCAGGTCTCATATTGAAATTTTGGATGGCACAAACAGCATGGCAACATGGTATACCAGTGACATCCCATTTCCTACACCCACAGGTCCTTCTATTCAAATCCACTGTGAAAGTAAAATGTCCCATTGATACCTGCCATATTCCTCTACCAGCACAAGTTGGTCTGCAAAGGCTTGCAAGCTCTTTCTCTAATTCCAATCTTTTTTGATAATTTGGTGCAACGAACCAAGTGTCCTTTCTAGCATTTTCATCTTTGATTGCAAAACTCTCCATGACCTTAGATCTCATGTGCTCCAGCATTGTGACCACTGGTTGTCACGAGCTCTCTCTCTCTCGTACTCTCTCACGAACAGGCGAGATGTATGAATTGGTTGGGACGGAAGGACGGAGATGGTATTTAAATGAAGTGGACGGTCTTGGTCCTGCACCTCGCCGGCGCGGAGGAGCCGTGGTGACCGGCGCCGCGCCGCCGAGGCAGGAACGTTTACAATAGCTAAAGCCTAAACTCCAAGATGATCGACTCGACTAACCCCGGCTCCTACTTATACACCGTAGGACCGGCTAACAACTTCCTAAAACTCAGCTAACAACTTAAACTAACTCAAACCAATCTCCTTTATTCAGTTGGCGCTAAAATTGCTCAGCCTGCCACTTTGTTCGCCGCACGCTTCTGGTCCCTGGCACGCCGCCACCGGTACTGCAGGCCGGTCATGACATCTCTCCCCCCGGAAAACAAGCTCGTCCTCAAGCGGAAACGTAGGGTAGAGACGGCGAAACTCCTCTAGTGGCATCCAGGTAGCCTCTGCCGCCGGCTGCCCGTCCCAGTGAACTAGCAGCTCCTGCACACCGCGGGCTAGGCGCCCCTTAAGTACTGCGGCTGGTGTTGGACAAGCACGACCATGGCGAACTGGCAGCAACATGCCGGGTCCCATGGGTTCCTCTCCGTGGTACTTCTTAAGCAGGCCAACGTGAAACACATCATGGAGCCGCGCGCCCGGCGGCAAGTCCAGCTTGTAGGCGACGTCGCCGATTCTGTCCGGCACTTTGAACGGACCATAATACCGGGGCCCAAGCTTGCCATTCTTCTGTTGCTGCAGTGAAGCCATCGGTCGGTGCAACAGTCGTAACCACACCCAGTCACCGGCAGCGAACTCCAGAAGCCGATGATTCTTGTCGAACTGGGCTTTGTACACCTGCTGTGCTTGCTCCAAACGCTCCCGGACCCGAGCCAGAAACTCATTGCGCTCCAGCAGTTGATGATTGACGGCCGGCAACCGCGAGCTGCCGGCGGCATATGCACGCACGGATGGAGGATCGCGGCCATACACATACACCACCCTGAATGGTGACGTGTGGAGAGAGGTCTGGAACGAAGAATCTATTTATTAATAAAAGGAGATGAAGTTTAGACCATAAGAGCAAAAAAAAATAGAGAAATAGGCTAGAAATTCTCAAAAAAGCAAAACATCCGATCCTTCATTCCAATCTCACATCTAAAAAGCAGCATCTAACCCTTCAACATGAGTTTTACCCTCACGTGAACATAAATCTATGGCCTGCTGCCGCCACCTTAAGCTATCGATCCTTCCATAAACCCTAGCAGCGAGAATATGCATGTCAGTGATGATGTCTCAACCCATGGGATGCCTGAAAAATTCAATCAAGATCACGAGACTAAAGATCGGCAAAACATAGGTGGAGACTTCCGCAATAAGCTAGGCAGCGGCCGGCTAGCAGCAGAATCATACGAGGTCAACCATCGTGAGTATTCGGCGGCATCTAGAATCGAAGAGGTGAAGATACGGAAAATTTTAACGCATCGCGTACACAGCCGGCACGACAATCAGCCAACCGGGATCTCAGGCTCGCTGTCAGATGCCAGATCGCTTGGTTCACGGGTAGGTCAGGTGGATAGCAAGTGGAAGTATGCGGCCATCTGATTCATGTACAATCAGCCGTGAACAACTAGGTTTGATCATGCTTTATTTTTGTACATGATCGAGAGCATGCAGTTCTTCAATGTCGAGGTGCTTCCTCAGCTTGTGTTGCAGACTAATAGTCTAAGATCATGAACCCTTGCAGCCTTGCAGGCTCAGCTGCGCAACAGTCCTTATTCATCTTGATACTCTGCTGTTAAGGCAGCTCCGTCCACACCGCAAAGCTGAAACCTGAAACTCTTTTTTCTTAACCTGCGGTCAGCAACCCAGATTGACAATCGCAAGTACGATGCAATCTGGCACCTGGTTTCGGTACTACCCACTACCATCGTTGATTCTCCCTGATGCTGGTCAGGAAATCTTGACAAGGTATGAAGCCAATTTCCTGCCACCTCAATTAGGAACACAGAAAATAAAACACCGTTGAGTTAATATCCTAGATTATGTTAAGAAAAGTCATATTAGTGAAACAGGTAGGGTAATTATCAGTAATATGTGGGAAACATAATATTTTTGTTCAACTGTAAGATATATCAAACACAGAATAAAAACGTTTCATCTCTTCTCAGCTCTCAGTGTTGGTTCAATTAATATAATATCCGATCGTGGTAATGTATTACATGAACAAGCACTGACAAAAATGGTGGTGTACTCCAAGAAATTTTTCTCTGTAATATGCACGAGCTGAGACAGTACTAAGCATGAGCTGAAATCTTTTTAGGCATATTTCCTGCGTTTACCTTCTATGTTCAATATCTTAGCTCTGTTTCCTTAAAGAGAAAATCCGAAGTACAAAATATATTACATTTGAATATCTTTTTGTGCAAGGTGCCACAAATATTTTAGTAATAATTTTAAAAAACATATAAATCCTATTAGAAATATTGTAGTTCATGATCAGAGACCTCTATAAAATTTCTGTTAGTCAATCATACATTTCCACAATTATCCTGCAGTGCTCATTTGTAATTGGCCTTATAACAGGACTGTAAATATTTGTTTGAAGTATAAACAACAGTCACGATACTAGGTAATACAGCACATTAAGCATTGTTCGGTTAAACATAGTGCATCATATCTTTCATAAAAAAAAGAAACGGATTTGTAGTACAAAATCATTTGGCCCTATTTTGATTTTCACTATGTACATTATTAGGTTTCTTTTGTATTTGAAATATGTTCTAATAAATATAATATTAAAATATTATTTGCAGTCATGTAGTATGTCAAATCAGATTATGCTAATGAAATATAAAAATATCAGGTAGTGCCAAATTAATACAACACAACATGAAAAAAGTTATTATAAAATATTATATAGGTGTTTAGTGCCTAGCCTGTGCAACTGCGCAGCCCATTCAATCTAGTTGTAACAAAACTCCGCCCAAGGTAACCAGCTGAGCCACTGCCGAGGCCTGTCACCGGTGAGGCAGCGCAAATACATAGAGATGATCTTGTTGGTCGCTTCAGCCTGGCCATCCGCTTGAGGGTGAAAAGCCGTCGTCAAGTTGAGCTTCACCCCGGCCAGTGAGAACAGCTCTTTCCAGAAGGAGCTTGTAAACACAGGATCTCGGTCACCGACAATGGAGGATGGCAGCCCGTGAAGGCGGACGATGTCAGCGAAGAAAGCCTTAGCCAACGACGTCGCCGAGTAAGGGTGACCCAGCGGTATAAAGTGTGCGTACTTAGAGAATCGATTGACGACGGTGAGGATCACAGATTGCCCGTGGACCCGTGGCAAGGCTTCGATGAAGTCCATTGAAATGTAAGCCCAGACCGCAGTCGGTACCTCCAACGGTTGCAGCAAGCCGGCCGGATGCAGGTGTTCTCCTTTGTTGCGCTGGCACGTCACACACGCTAGAACAAATGCTGCCACCACCGTGCGCGCCTGCAGCACATGGAAGTCTGCGCGCAAGTGGTGGAGGGTCTTCTGCGTGCCTTCATGTCCCGGCCCGTGAGCCGCGGCCAGAATTGCCAGAAGTAACGTCGAAGTCGGTGGAACATAGACACGGCCGGCATACGTGATCAAGTCATCCACAATTGCCCATGGACCAGCGCGGTCACCCTTCCGAATTTCTTCGCGCAAAGCTACCACCGCCGGGTCGTGTTCCAGCTTGCACCGAAGGTCGTCAAACAGCCAAAAGCTGGGCAATGAGAGAGCCCTCACTGCCACTTCCATCTCCGTGTCGCGGTGAGACAAGGCGTCCGCGACGGTGTTTGTAGCTCCAGGCTTGTACTCCACGCGGAAGTCGAACCCCAAAAGCTTGCTCGCCCATTGGTGCTGAGGGATGGTGGACAACCGTTGGTCGAGCAGGTACTTGAGGCTGAAGTGATCTGTCTTGACAACGAATGGACGTCCCCAAAGGTAAGGCTGAAAGTGACGCACCGCTTGGACGGGCCCGATCAGTTCCCGCTCATAAGCCGTGAGCTAAGCGCGACGTGGGGCAATCTGGCGACTGAAGAAGGCCACCGCGCCGTGGCCCTCGTGCAAGACGGCGCCAAAGCCGCTGCCGGAAGCATCGCACTCCACCACAAACTCCTTGTCGAAATCCGGCAATTGCAGGACAGGAGCTGTGGTTAGAGCCCGTTGTAGGGCTGTCAACGCTGTCTCCGCTTCCGCGGACCACCGGAAGCCGTCCGTAGTAGCCGGCCAGTCCCGGAAAGCCATGAATTGCCCGAACAGTGGAAGGTACCAGCCACTCCAACACGGCCTGCACCTTCTGCTAGTCCATGGCGACGCCCTCGGCCGAGATGATGTGGCCAAGGTACGCCACCGATCGCTCGCTGAAGAAACACTTGGAGCGCATCAAGAACAGGTGGTGCTCCTGCAACTTGGCCAACACGCAGCGTACGTGGCGAAGATGGTCCGCCCAAGATGAGCTGTAAATCAGAATGTCATCAAAAAAGACAAGGACAAACCGGCGAAGGAACGGCTGGAGGACATCATTCATCAGCGCTTGGAACGTTGCGGGTGCGTTCGTGAGTCCGAAGGGCATTACCAAGAACTCAAAGAGTCCTTGGTGTGCGCGGAAAGCCGTCTTCTCCACGTCGTCGGGGTGCATGCGGACTTGATGATAGCCCGAACGTAGATCCAGCTTGGTGAAGAACGTGGCGCCGCGCAGCTCATCTAATAATTCTTCCACAACTGGAATGGGGAACTTGTCCTTGATAGTCTTGTCGTTGAGGGCGCGGTAGTTCACACAAAAGCGCCATGAGCCGTCATGCTTCTTGACTAGAAGTACCGGCGCCGAAAAAGCCAACGAACTCGGATGGATGACTCCAAGGCGGAGCATCTCGTCGCACCGCTTCTCTAATTCTTCCTTCCGAATGTGTGCGTATCGGTACAGCCGGACCGAGACCGCCCCTGTTCCCGACAGGAGCCGAATCCGGTGGACCCTCGTCCGTTCCGGTGGTAGTCCCGATGGTTGGGCGAGAGCGGCCGACACTCCTCCAGCAGATTAGCCATGAGGTTCGGGGCAACTGCTGCCGGTAGCGGTGAGGAGGACGCCGAGCCCGTCCACATGATGCGTCCGCCATTGCGCATGAAGGCCGGTGTGCAGCCTCGTAAATCCCATAGCATCGGCCCGAGGGATTCCAACCA